>CM053793.1:533023767-533076267 GCA_028749045.1 Cupressus sempervirens
TATAGAGCTCAAAAATTTCCTAACATTTTCAATAATATCACTTTGTATGTTAGATATTTTTCTCTTTTTTGTGTCTACACTTAACAATTTTAATAGCTCTTACAAGTTTTTTCCTATAAGAAAACAAGAAAGTATTTGGACTTTTTCAAGTGTTTCCAAATTATCATATTTACTTGTTATTTCTTTTACTATCTTATTCAAATCTCTCTTCTTAGAAAGACTTAACGGTTTAATATCAGCAATTGATCTCAATTTGTCCACATTCATTGCAAGTAAATGATATAAATTTATGTAAGTGATATATTTCTTTACACTTTTAGCTATTCATATGTATTCATCCATACCAATTGTAGCAACTGAACTTGTCCCTTCTCCAACTTCATTGCTTAAGCTTATGCATTGTCATTTCTTGAACTGTAATGTCCTGAACCTTCTCCAACATCCATTTGCTCATCTTATAATTGTTTTTTGTGAGGCACATGCACAAAAATGAATGAAATTATAACATATTATTCAAAAAAATGAAAATAGATAGATATGGTTTACATGTGCTTATATTATTTTTTTCGGTAATAAGATGTTAATGTTAATACATGGTTTCTTTGTTCTACACCAGGAGATCTATTTGTTGCACATTTACTTTGTCTTCCTTTCTTTTGTCTCATCTTCATTCTTTACAAAAATTGTCAAATACAATTTACAAGTCTATTGCCCTTCTAAAATAGAGAATAAGAAAGATTTCAAATCGCTTTTAAAACAAACAAACAAACCAAAGGAACTCTTATATTTATAAGTCTCCTTCCTTTTTCCTCAAAAACAATGAACTTGAAGAAGATTTTGAATTGATTTGAAAACAAAACAAAACAAAATTTCTTATTTATATCAAATACAAAAAAAATAACAAAAAAGAAAAATCTGATCGACAAGGGCTTTGAGCGAAGTCCCCTCACAAAAATCCTGCAAAGCAAAAAACTATCTAATTTTGCAAGGGCTTATTTCGAAGCCCCCCTTGCGCTACCAGATTTGCCCCGAGGGGTTTTGCTCAAAGACCCATTCATGCAAAGGCATCAAAATTGACATTTTTATTTTGGTCCTTACAATTTCTTGTCAAATTTTGCCCTTGAAAGGCTAGAATAAGGACTAAATAGGACCATATTCTAAAACAAAACATACAAGATTATCGTACTCTGAACAAGTTTTCCAATGACTATAATTTTAGCATATATTGTGTTTATCGTGATGTTTTATTTTTAATTTTATTAAATATAGGTTATCTGACCATTTCACAAATCTCTATTGAAAACTTTTTTTTAAAAATGAGAGGAAAATAATTTTAAAATGTGTTACAAAGGTATTTGTGTTACCTTTCTAGCAAAACAAGAAAAAGAAATATTTCAATTTATACAAATTAAATTATATTTGTCAAAAACAACTTATGTCTAAATTATCGTTAACGTCACTTTGTCATTGAATAAAATCTACAAGTTTAGCAAAATTGAACAAAACCAACAAGGTTATGTTGATCAAAAGAGCCATCACTCTTTGAAAATGTCAATTTTTCATATAAACCACTTCTTGAAGGAGAAGGAAAAATGGACTTCAATCAATTCAAATTAATTTTTTAAAAATATAGTTAGAAATTAGAAAGAAAATGCTAAAAAACACTAATTTACATTATCTTCAAATTCTTAATGATTTTTTTGTAATACGCATATAAAAGTAAAATGTTTTAAGAAAAAAATTTGTTTCAATGTCAAAGTTAGCCAAAAAAGTAGGAACTAGTATTGTGAGACCACCGACCATGGTCATGGATCACAGTGTTTTATTTAGTACGAGTATTGCATCCTTTATATAATTCCTGAGATCATGTGATAGTATGCATGAGATGATGTGATTGAACTTTTAATGTTCTCATAAACCTCATGCATTCAAGATGTGATAACCAACCTATTTTTATTATGTAATCATAGTCCCTATGGTTGATATTAATATCATCGCACTCTTATGGTATCATCCACTATTATTAGTTCATGCCTTTGGCAGGAAATTATTGGAATCATTCAATTCAATTCACCAATCAACTCATAGGATTTAAAAGATTAAAGAAACTTCAAATATTTACATCTGTTTCTAATTTTTCATTATTTTATAAATCACATTTTTCATTCATTCTATTGGACCATACTATTTTTGGTAGGGAGAAAATTCAATTTTCTCCAACAAAAATACAAATATTTTAAGTTTATCATGCATTAATTATAACTTTATCTTTTCTACATTTGTAACAAGTGGATTAACTTTTCAAGTTTTACATTGATGTTAAGAAAATACAAATATTTTCTAACAAGTCTATCATGCATTAATTAATGAATGTATTTATCATAACTTTACCTTTTCCACATTTGTGACAAGTGGATTAACTTTTCAAAAAAATAATCATTTTTATCTTTCACCTTACAAATGATCAATCAATATTAATTATCACTATTTATTTTTCTAAAGTTAAATATTTTATATTTCTTATTTTAAATATATTGATTAGTTTTACATTGATGTTTATTTTTGTCACTTGTAAAATGTTATTTCTTACATTTACACTATATTTTACTAGTTACTATTTTACAATCTATTTCTAATTTTTTTATACCATTTTACAAATTGTAAAACTAATACTACCCCTCAAACTAATTAGATATTTTGGTAGTTTGAATTAAGTAATCAAAAATTTATTTTTCTAAATCAAATATTTTAACTTATAACTGAATTGATAGAAATGACTAGTTCATTCATATAATATAATTTCTATTGTTATTTATATATTTCTGAAAATAATATAATTATTAATATTTTTTAATTTCTCGTCAACTCTCTTTATCATTCTACCTTTAATTGTCCATTTAATAACATATGTTTCTCTTTTTTAACTCTTCATATCCTTCCTTTCTATCTATAAATCTTCATTTTCCTTCTTTTCCAATTATTGGCATTAAATTTGACACATTGTGTCTCTTCTTAGTTCCTGCCAAAGGAAGGTAACTATTGGAATCATTAGATGCTAATATATTTTTGGAAAACCAATGAAATTTATAGATTTTTGAAATTGATTTATATTTCAAAATGTTCTATAATTTCTACTATTTTTTCAATTTAAATAATACCATTTATTAAGAATCCTATTGGCTATAAGTTAAAAAGACAATGAAAAAAATTAATTTCATTTTTTAAAAATCAATAAACTTGAGAAACAACTATTCAAGTACTATCATTAATATTGTTATTAATAAATCTGACATAACTGTCGTCCTATCTCATCTCCCAGCATGCCTATTTCAAAAATATTTAATCATTCTACTTGATTTTTATTTTTTATTATTTTATATTATGTAAATATTAAAAACAATGATATGGCCTTGTTTATGCATGTATTTTTTTTAAACTGCATTAATGACATTCATATTTGCGGTTGGGCTTTATATTCTTCAGCTAATATGTGATGTGATTGGATTAATTATATTTGAATAATACTGACTCAAGAGATATTTTACATTCTTTAGCTAATATGTGATGTGATGGGATTAATTATATTTGAATAATACTGACTCAAGAGATATTTTACAAGTAGTTAATATTACAATTAAGAGTAGTAGGCATGCAAGGGGTATTTTCTATGATACTATGTTATAATAATAAATCAAATTTTAGATTTAAAACTAATCCATTAAAATTTCAAAACTTATAAATTTATATAGAATTTTTAGTTTCTTAGTTTTAAATTAACAATAATTAGTTGTGTTATGAATAGTTATAATAAATTTTATTGTTTTATTAAATTATTTTTAATTTATTTATTACAAAATTTAATTATTTTTTCTAATAATATTTTGATTTTTTAATTGTTAGTATAAGAGTTGAAAAAGAATTACATACTTAGTGTAAAGTATTATAATTCATGGTTTGAATTAGGATCTTCTTTTTAGTATGAGTATTTTAAATATTTTTCTTTTATGTATTAGAGCTTATAAAATTGTGTATTTGTGTTATTAAAATCATAGAAAATGTGTAGTTAATGAGTGTAAATATTATTATTTTTTAATAGTGGATAGATAAGTTTATTATTCTATTTCATTAGGTATAGTTAACTAAGTTGTTTCATTGATAAAAGTCCTTAAATTAGTTCTACATTACATTGATTTGATCTAGAAAAAAAAAATTTAAAATATGTACTTGTATAAATTATATTGAAGTTAAAATCAGTTTCTACATGCATATATGCATTTGTGGACTTTTGTCGAATATCATCTATTATCCACTTTCATCTCAAATTTTCATTTTCCAGACCCACAATACTTCAACTACTACAGATATGGCAAGAACTTTGGGCTTGCGCCCCTCGTTTTGGATGGTAAGCATTAGCTCTTTTATCTACTTGAAATTAATGGTCATTATCATTAGTCAAGAAAACAAAAGCATCTCATGATAAGCAACCTTAGACATTAATGGCTTATATGAGGTAGGTCACATAGATATACGAACAGGTTTAAGAAATAACCGAAATAGAGTGTATAGTCTTATTCCATCCATCTCGGGAAGCTTTATCTCAATATAGATAGAGAGATTGTAATGTTAGAAAATGGGTTCATTAGTTTTATGCATGCAAACACATGGAGATATAGTTCAAAACTAAATATAATTTGTGTTAACCAATTCAACTTGAATGTTAGTGATTGGCCTTTGAATGTTAGTGATTGGCCTTTGACATCAGTGAAAATATTCCAACAAATTATTTGTTTGGGGGGACAGATTTAATTGTTGCATGACATCATATCACACCTTATGTTCTTTGTGAAGCCATATTTGAGGATGGTTGAACATAAAGTTTCAAATTTATGTCATCTAATTTTTTAAATATTGTTATTTTCTATTATCTCTATTTCAGAATGTATTTTACAAAGTATGGTTAAAAAAAAGAGAAGTAAAAACTTCTTCCTTAGCATAATAATTCAATGGAGTTTGCTGAGATTGCTTTTTGTACTCGAGAAAGCATTACTCGGGCATTTGTCCCAGGGCACAACTGAAGTTGAAGAAAAATTGAATCAGACTATAGCCAATATTATATCTAAGTTTAAATTCAACATCTGCAATTATATCATTTGAAAAATCATTCGTAGTTTGGTCATTTCCGTGTAATCGAGTATAGCCCATTACAAATGATAGTAAAGGCATGATAGTAAATTAAAAGGCTAAAGAAGCTAATATTTCTAGCCATCAAACATTTATTTCTGCTACACATCCATTATTACATGTCAAATGATGGTTTAGTACATGTTTTTTAAATTCGGTGCAAATCTTAGAGGCGGAGGCAAAACAACTTTTCCCGAAAGTAGTAATAAGCCAATGCTCCTATTTCCTTCATCACCTATTTGAAAGCAAGATTACTTGTACCTGCTTTGGTATGGTTACAATCACAACGCACAGCACTTATTGCAAAAAGTTGCTCTCATTTACAACGCATTCTTGAGTGGGTATCAGCATACGAGTTGTCACCTCAATAGATGAGCAATGAAGTGGAAAATGTCAATCTTAGCATATCTGTGTAGATTTTACCCATCCGAATAGATTAACTGCTCCTCTTCCATATAAAAGATGAACTGCATTCTTAGATTGTAGCTTTTTTAATGCCTGTCAACCATGTTAATATTGCAGTAGAATAATGAGTTTTCCAGTCGACCAGATCTTTTGTTTCAGCTAAAGGTTGGCTATATAAGGCTCGCCAAACTTAACCTAATGTCAAAAAAAAGTAGATTATTATTGCGAGTCATTACATGGTAAATTCTGTCAAAAACATGCATCAAGATACTCATTGCACACAATTATCGCACAATTTCTGATCTCCCATGCCGAAGTGCACAAGGTCAATTGGATTGGATAACCTTACAAGAAAGCTCTACATTCTCAAGAGAGGTACTCAAGAGAGGTAATCTCTGAGTCATGACCAAAATTTGGACCAATGGTGTCCAGACCTGACACTTCCACGCATTAGACATATATATATATATATGATTACATTGCAAGCTCATGAAGCTAATCAGAAGCGAGGTAGATGTGCATCCACCAATGTCACACATTCAATTGAGGCGACAAATACATGTGGTAATGAAATATGAATTTTGTTCCATCTAGAAATGCCAGAACCCAAAATCGTGGGGTTAATTAAGACTAATGTACATAAGTTACATCTGCCTTCCATTTACAACTGCAAATGGGCAATGATTCTGAAAGCATGTAAATATGGTGGTATGCCATAAATAGATACATCAACACACCATTTCAGGAACGTATTACTTTTCAATGGATGGTGTGTATTCTCATCTTGGCTTCTCACTATCTTTACCTCCAGTAAGAACCCTAACAGTGCAGCGGGGACATATGTACTCACGGCCATCAGTCTTGGCATAATCCTGCACAGATAAAAATTCATTATCATTGATTCGTCAGTGCATGTCGATAACAACAGAAGTCAACACGTGTCTACAATAATAGTGAAAATTATGTCTACAGAAGGGCCACAGCCATGTATCTCCACCCCATATCATGACTTTCAGATATTAACAGACTTCTACCATAATACTCGGGCATATTTATTTCAATGAATATTCTCCCGAATAATTTAGTGTAACAAATCACTAAAAAATTTACACAGCCACAATTAAATCCAAGCCAGATACCACATAAGCATGACATAATCATTGTGGGTGATACTTCTGCTATTGCTTCATATAGAAACAATTAACAGTACAAACCACTTGGAATTCATAATAAGAAATATGGATAACCACAACAAATGAGGAGGAAAAGCTTATGATTCTTCTGTGTTCATCAATCCAGCTACAGATCCAGGTTCCCAACGTCCCACCTTAATGACTACCCTATTTACAAATACTTACATTTGCTGGACCAATCCAACCTTAGCCATCTACAGTGTAGATGACCATTCTCTATCTGTGTCTCATAAAATATATTCTTGAATAATGAAAACAACTCAATCAAATTACAGAATAGTTCAGGCTAACAAAATTCTGTAAATTATTAAGAATTACATCAGTTGCAGGTGTCATGAATACTGAAACAGCTATCCTGCACTATTCAAACAGCTCAATTGCTTTTTGCTTTTTTGTACTTAATATGCCTTAAGCAAACTAACAACATACTAATTACATTTCCACTGCCAAGAAACCCACACTAGAGCTCCTACTGAGCAAGGGGTGCAGATAAATCACTGGTAAGCTGCATTTATATCTGATACTCGTCTGGAAATACTCAACCTTTGACAAGTTATCAACTTATCAGCCATCATGCAGCTTATTCATCAGCACTTCCAATTGTACCATGCCCTAGTAACATTCCATTAACACAGCAATGACATGGTGTGGCAAAATTGTGAATGGAATTTTGACTACCTAAGTTTAATATGAGAAAATTTTGGGAAACTAAAAAGTGATATAATATCCATAAAAATTAAAAATTAAAAAAGTGATTTTGTTATTTCATGTCACACTAATAAACCTTGTACATTAAAATTGTCAATCACAAAAAACAAAATGCATAGTGTTAAAAAAACTATCATATGTTTTACTCACCTAAGATGGTTAACACTAAAAAGAGAGCTTGTCCCATAAGCAACTTTTTCTGAGAATAGCACAACAGTACCCATCCCCATCCCCCATATCAGTTCCAGTTCCCATCTCCTAAGGAGCCTACAATCTTGGAATCTTTACAAAAACCTATATATTAATATCAAATGTAAATAATGTCTGCTTTCATTAATATATTAAAATATCAGTTCCAGTCCCCATCTCCTAGGGAAATTGCAATCATTGGAACAAGCACAAAACTAATAAAAGTTGGTATCGAACCATAGAACCCTACTTTTGTTTTTTCTTGGATATGGTTTTAATATCAATGAGTGAAGAGCCTTATGATTCACAGAATAGGGATCAACAAGAAAAGGATGAGAACACTGAAATTTATAACTCAGAGTTAAAGTAGGAAAAGGCAGTGTAAAATCTTTATGAAAATGACCCATAGTTATCCCAAGACTAACATCTCTGACCCTTGGTAAAAATCTCCCTTAACAGAAAGGTGTCCCTATCTCAAAAACCCATGTGAGGAGGTTTCCAAACATATGGAGAATTCACAAGAATTTTGTATCTTAGAAGCATCCATCAAAAAATATGAAGCTTCCCATACTTGCCAAATAGAGCATATAAATTACACTACTAGACTTGTAATTCTCCATCTTCTGCATAAAAATTCTGAAGTTCTTAAATAGAAGAAATTTTTCATATCAAATGCCATGGAGGTAAATAGTATGAAGATGTGTGCAGACATTGATGTCTTATCAATTGATTGAAAAATTAGCCATCTCCAAGAAGCTTTGTGCCATGTTTTATCAATAGATTGAAAAAGCATTCTCCACTATTTACCCACCTAGTCTGTGTCTTCTATCTCCAATTGATTATGGTTAAATACTTATTCTTTGATTTATTAATGATGATTACCATATATTAATATAATTAAACTTTTCTTTGTTGAAATCTATTTCAATATTTTAAAACATGAGTTTTTTATTTATAGGCATATTAGAAGTTAAAATTATTTATGTTTATATTTATATTTATATCGCCATCTCTAGCTTTTTGAAATGGCACACCAGTCCCATTCCTATATCCTGCACCAGTTCCAGTTCCCTTTTCTGGATAACTATATCAAAAGCAGACTGGAACAGACACATTTTGACATAACCTCTTATAAAAACAAAGTAACAAATTGATTCGTATAAGATAAAAGAAATCTGGTAGAAGACAAGCCGAATAAGTTTCCTACAATCACTCCAAAATGAAACAAGAAAGTAAAATTCCTATCTCGATTAACAACTGCTAGATCTATCGGCCCAAACTTAAATTAAAGCTAGAATGCAATCAATAACATAAAATATATGCCACAGACCAGGTTCCAAAGAATTTTCATTTTGCAATAAAATCCACACCGTGTTTCTTATATTGAATACACTGGGCAGATATATTTTGCAGAAATATTCCTATAATATTCATTCATTTTGGATTACAGACGGATCCAAAATTTAAAAAGTTGCATGGAAAAAGATATGGATACAAATAAAGATACAGTTGAATACATCACTAAAGAAACACACATAAACATACTTAATAAAACTTTCTGAGTTATTAGAGAAGATTTTCAGTACTTGAAAAGCAATATAGATACATAAATTACAAGTTAATTTAACACTCTACAATATGCAAAAATAGTAGAGTTGCATTAAAAGATGCCACAAAAAATGGATCACAGCATAGAAAAACATTTCATTTGTCTTTCTCATTTGGTGCAGGTTTTGTTTATATCATTTTTTTAAAATTTGCATTAATGATTTTTTTTAAATTATAGTGGAAAGATTTACGTCAAATCTTTTAATTTTAAAGAATCAAATCAAATAGCATTCGGTGCAGTTGCAAGATCAAGTTTTTAAAGGCACACATGGGTACAATATTTGACTTCTATTGAGGTCGTACCAGACACATTTCCAAATTGGATACAGTAATACGCGCGCCCGTGGAGGGACGTGAGTTTCTGGCAGCTCTGATAATTTATGATTCAGACAAATACATACTGAATGAAAATATGCGTGGAAATTTTTCCCAGCCATAAGTCAGCCAAGAAGGATAATGCTTCTAAGAAAGGAATGGGAGAAACTCATACATTAATACCACGTTCCCTAGGAAAAGCCTCAATCCATTTTTCTCAATGATTCCTAACTTAATAAAAAAAAAAATTTAAAGTTATTTGTACACCATAAATAGTGAACAAAAAACAATTTCAAAATTCTGCATGACAAATTATATATTAATAATTAGGCAAGAGCCTACAACACACCGGTAAATTGTGAGCATCTTATCAAAGAGGTCTTGTGTTCGAATCTACTTGCGCTTACTAAATAATAATAATAATTAAACACAACACATAATAATTAATCTTGGCTTCGGCCTCTTACCGATCAAAAAAAAAATTACATATAAATAATTAAGGAAACAAGGGAGCCAATAACCTTGGTAAAAAGCAGGATAGACACACATGGGAAAAGAGTTACACATGTTAAAGGGTAGAAATAAACTTGAATCTGCAGAGCCATTCCGTAGGTCATGTGACAAATTTCAATATATGAAACACTGACGCTACCATCCTGATAAAGAAATTTATTAATCAATAAATAAATTTAATAAAGAATGATTTAGTAAGAAATGCTGACCTTAAATGCACCTAGACCAGTTCGTCTATCACAACCGAAATGTGCCCACTGACGACAAATACCACAGTTGACCCAATCACCCTCAGCACCACTGTAAAAGCCAGAAATGTATTTTGCATTAATGAGACACAGAAAAGGTTGTGCATTATCACTAAGAAATCCTGCAAGCACTTGTTGATTCATATATATATATTGTACTATGACACAAAGAAAGGGTAAGTCTTACCTGTAGCAGAGTACGCAGCATTCGCCACCAACATCATCATGAGCAAGTTCGTACTCCAAGAGGTAGGTTTCATAATGTCTCTTAAGAGTGTTTCCAACACCCTGGAGGAATATATGGTTTCAATGTGTTGTTTCTAAATCTAGATTTCACTCCATAGAAATTAAAATCTGATCTGACACTGAAAATTGCCCAAAAAATAATTTAACAGTTTACCGTTATTCGATTTGCCATTGTATGATTGCGCATCTTTGGAAAAATTTGCCCCTTCCAATTAATACCATTTCCAACATAGAAACCTCCCCTTGTGACCACCTACAACGGACAAAAAATATCCCATCATTAGTTGTTATTTTATTCAAAGATACAATCTAGCATCCATGGAGTCCTTAATTGTTTTAGATAGCCAATGTTAAAACTTCAAAAGTTGCATACCTCACGATACAGGTTATAAAGGTCTAGTCTCTTTCCATTTAAAACAACATTCGGGAATTGATCTATTCCTGTTAGTGGAATAAGTCGTCCATGCCCTCTAGAGACTAAGAATTGTGTTAAATCCTCTAAAAACTCCACCTGCAAAAAGGCATAATATGAACTACAGTTAATCACATGCACTATAAATTCCAACAATTCAAGCAATATATAAAACAGAAAACATGTAAGAAAAGATTTGGAACTGTACTCTCAATGGTCCTAATAGTTGCGGGGACATTATTGAACAGTTCAAATTCTGAAGATAATCAGGTGGTCTATTGTCACAACAATCCTAATGAAATTTTCAATACTTGCAGAGCAATTTTGTGGTGAAACTGTACATATGGATATGGTTTATGATTTAGAAATGATTATTCATAAGCTTCTGGGAAAGAGGTGTTCATCTGAAATGATCAATCGTTTGTGCTCATTGTTATGTTTCGATTGTATCGATAACGAATCTTTATAATGGGCTAACTACAAAAATGTTCTAAGATGGATGACGGATAAACACCCTGCCCATTAGCTAACTAAAAACGTGTTCTAAGAGGGATGCAGGATAAAGACCCTGCCCTTTGAGAAAAGAGAGGGAGACCATTGGAGAGAGGAGTAAAAACAGAGGAACAAGTCAGAGTGATGTTCAAGTCCTCACACACACAATCACGTAAGTTGTATCATAGTCATTTCTCGTTTGTTCCTTCATGTGTCATTAGGGGTACGTGCTGTTTGTCTTCTGTTGACCTTGTCAATCAAACCTAACCCTAATGTCGCATGGTATGATGAAGTCCTTACCCAGCTGGTCAAGATTACAAATTTCTAATAAAGATGATACTCCTTCCATTCATTAATATCTTTAATACATATAAAAGTATGGTTCTATAGATGTGTATGATGCTCATACATGTAAATATATGTATACAAAATTTACATATAAATGTGTATAAACCATAGTTACACCGCCCTACGAGACGGGGGGACTAGGGGACGGGGGTTCAAGTTTATGAGACAGGGGGACAGAGGGACCTTGATTAGGGGAGCAGGGGTGTATATACTATACATATGGTACTTAAAATGCTAGTTATGCAAAGATGTACTACAATTATACAATATAACTTGATATAATCATATAAAATGTAAAAAACAGTAAACTTAAACAATAAAAAATCAAAATTGAACATTGCATTGAAGTTTTGAACTGGAACACCATGATTCATGATCAAATGACAAACAAACAATGAACATTGACATTGAACATCAGCAAATATTAGTCTATATATCAATCTTCAGATCAATAGTATGAGTATCTAGATTCTACTATGTAAAAGTAATCAATGATCATATGAGTCATGACTCATGAGTCATGACATAAATATGATTAGAATAAGTATCATGTGCCATGAATCATGATATCAAAATAAGTATATAATATTGTAATGCAAACTAAAACTACAAGTCTCCCAGCACCCACAAAAAAGGACCGTCGCATCCCCCCGCAATAAAGGAGACTCCATCGCATTCCCACGCAATAAAGGAGACTCCGTCGCGTCCCCCCGCACCCACACAGGAGACGTCTTGCCATCTTAGGCAGAGGTGGGGCTCAAAGTGGAGCCACACAAAATGCCAAGACGTCATCCCCCCATCTCAAGGATGTCCCCGTCTCCGAGACGGCCCAATTTCTGGGGGGGACGCATCCCAATGTTACAATGGTATGAACATACATATGAATATACATATATATATATATATATATATTATACACACACACACACACACACACATGTATGCATGATTAAAAAAATTATATCAATCTTGCATTGAACATTTAAGAGGAAGTTGAATTAAAATGAAAAAGCCCACCCTATTATCATTGAGTTTCTGACCTAAATTGTACACTTTAAAGTATCCTCATAGTTGGAGCAAATATCATTGTATGCTGAGCAGTCCATGATAAAATGTCACTCTGTCTCTATCACCCCCATATTGCAAAATAGACATTCCATCTTCCCATTCTTCCTTAGGTAGCATCCATCTACCTATTTCATACCTCAAATGATGAGAACTTGTCCTAATAAGTACTACAAGAATTTTTGCCCTCCAATTAAAATTTGCTCCTATCTATGCTCTATCCTCATGATCCCCTATAGAAATAAATTCTTTGATATAGTAGTATTTTTGCGCCCATTTTGTTTTTGACCGTATGATACTCCTAAATTTTTCCCTCGAACTTTTTTATTTCTCCATTGGTATGCAAACATTCATGCATAATAACATTCTTTTTTTCCATCTATTTGACATTTTGCTTCATCCACATGTTTTTTTTTCTATCTAGTCTTTCCTACATGATCAACTTAGGCCAATAATATTTTTCTATACCGTGAAACAACTGAACCATTGTCGAAGCCTATGTTTTTGGACTCTCTCTACTTGCCTATGTTTATAATCTGACATGTTGCTGCCTTGAATCTCACAACATTCATAAAGGATTACCAAGGTAACCAAAATACCAAAAAGCATCTTGGTTTTCCAATCCAATAACTCTGTATACCTGCATCTATTTTGTAAGAAATATAGCACTTCAGAGCCTCCTGAATTCTTGTTACTCTACATGTTTCCCAACTAAGTTTGCTGTGGAAGTCGATCCCAAAATACTCCTACTCATCTACCGTGTCTAAAAGATTGCCTTCAAAAACAAGTGTTTTGCATCTTCCACTTCCATTGCAAAGTGAAGATTGTCACTTTGATTTGCAAGTGTTCACTTGGATTCCAACCTCATGACAAAAGGTATTAAGTACCTTCAAGTGTTCCCTCAACCCATCAATTGTTTTAGCAATTAAAATGAGATCATCACATAGAGAAGTAGCTTTATTACATATTTAGCTAGCTAAACCCCATCACCATTACTCTTACTTAACAACTCTTCTAACTTATCAATATATAACTCAAATAAGGTTGGTGAGAGAGGCCATACTTGTTTGACACCTACATCGCTACCAAAGCACTCTGATATCCCATCAATAGTTATGATTTTAGGCTTGACATGCTCATATAGTCTTATGCACTGCAGCCCTGAGCTCAATTGGAATTTTCAGTTATTCTATTCTATCCCAGAGTTTGTCGTATGGTACCATGTCAAAGGCCTCTTTAAAGTCGACAAAGCAGCAAAATGCCTCATCGCCCTGAGTATTCTATATTTTTATACCAAGAATCTAAGTGTAATACCATGATCAACTGTGGAACTTGTGCACCATGTGGCATGAAGTATGTTTTGTGCAATGTAATATAATCAATGATATGGATATAAACAACAAAAATCAATTTCTTACCATTTATGGGGTTAAACTATATTTTATCTGTTCTCTCTACATCTCTATGCTATGGAAATGCCTTCCAATTTCAAAATAATTAGTTTTTGCCTCTTTCCTTCAGGTTTTTGCCTTTTCTTTAAGTGTGTTCTTTTACCAATTTTCTCAAAGAATCTGAGGACTATTTGTTTGCCAAATTTTTCTCCAAATGTCTTTTTCTGCTATGCTTGGATGCAAACTTAAATTGTTATGGCAATACGATTCATGTGGTCTCAAGGGGTTAAATGCTCAAATGATTAACATAGATATGACAGCAAAATCATTTCTTGGATGCTAACCTGCAACAACATTCAGAAATCAGGGGAAACAGCAAAAAGAGAGGTTCATGCCAGATAAAAAAGGGTGTAAAATGGAAAAGATTCATAAAAGACATCATTCTCAAGAGTCAACAGTATGATCCAACTGTCTCGAAATTTAGGGGTGAGATGATTTGAAACTCAGGACGCACAGACAGCAAAGCATTCAAGAAGACCTTAAAAATAAGAAATTTTTAACTCAAACACGTTAAGGTCCAATTAATTATACCATGATTTTTTCAAAATAAAGGTTATGATGTTCAATATTATTCGTTGAGATAGAATTGTCCCTCATTTTTCAAACCTTAATTGAAACTTAAAGAGTTCTTATATTCACATCAAAAAAAGAATTAACAGATACATTTCATAAGGGTTCAAAAGAATTCTTATATTCACATCAAAAAAGGTTTAGTTAACAGATCCATTTTTCCAACGAAATGGTTCCTGTTAATAATTTACCTCTGAACACTCATCCAAACTCTGTCGGGAGCAGCCATGCTTCCTAGTGGCTGAAAATCCCAGGGAAAGAGCATGCTGTGGTGGAACAACTCCAGCTGCTGGATAGTTACCATCATTGCCAGGAGCTACAGAAGGAGATGCCGGCACATTAAAATGGTTGCCTTTTACAATTCCCCCATTTGACAGAACAGCTTTTCTTGACAAACTGCCTGGAGGACCTCCAATCATTGTACCAAACGGTGCAAGCTTATCTTTATTAGAATGTGGTACAGGCTTCATTGCTTCTAGCAAACACAACCTCCGCTTGCTTGAGCTCCCAGTTTTGATCAACTTCTCTTGATCTGATCTTTTCCTTCCCAGGTCATCCAAATCTGGGATCATTTGCTTCCCATCACCATTGGAGTGACCGATGTTAATATTGTCCCATCTGGCCCTCTTCCTGTTTCCCACAGGTATGGTAAACCAGAGAGGCAATGAAGACCTACTTACTACTTCAGAACGAAATTTTTGATCAAGTTCATCAAGATCTTTCTGCTTCAAGGATGCAATGGAGTTACTATCATCTCTGTGGAAAGCAGCAACAGGGACCCCATCAACACCAGCTATTCCCAGTGAAACCAAATTGCAGTAGGATGGCTGAAGTGCAAGCTGACGCAGAATCTGTAAAATTTGGAAAAGAAAAATACTTAGCGACCCTCAAACAGTTGTACCTCCAAATGTAACTGCAGAATGCAACAGTTATCAAATCAGAGCTTAGAAAAAAAGATACCTGTCCTGCCCAAGTGGGAGCTTTGATGCAAGCTTCCACTGTAGAAGCACCAGCTGCAACACACACAGTCTGTCGCATGCCAGGTCGTAAAGCTGATTTATTATCCCCTGAAGTGATAAACTGCACAAACGGACTTCTATTCACTAGTTGCTTTCTGATGCAATGCTCCAGCAACTGTTCCATGGCAAACAAAATAAATGTCAGTAAACCATATCCAACAGTAAGATCAGTTAGGAAATAGAATATGCAAATCAATTATAAACAAGCCTTTTCCTCATGGACTTTCCTGATTAATACAAGCCATAAAGCAGAATAAATCCTCACATGAGAAAAGGTGAAAATTTCGAAAAGATGAAGAATGTAAGTGAAGTATGCAAGTGTGTGACTAACAGTACTATAAAACACCCTGTAACATTAAAAGTAACAGTGAATAAGCAATACATCCTATCGTATCTCACAACAAAATTGAACACACAGAAATGGGATAGAATAAAAACTTACAGAATGAAAATGGAATTGATTTCAAGCAGAGCAATGTCTGTGGATCTAAATGATAAAATTAATAAGGGAGTCAAAAAGGTGAGAGTCTTTGAAAGTAGCTTATGTATGCAGTAGCACATACATGAGATCCCTCCCAAGTCAGTTCAGTGCTTATAAACCCAGAGAGATGATACCCTTTGGCCTAAAAAAGCCATGCACCAGACATATTACAGTACTTACTTCTATTTGCATCTACTTGTACAACTTTTCTAAAGGCATTCATTATATATAACATTAGAAAGCAATTCTTGTTGATGCTGTTAAGTCTACAATCACAAGTGCAAACTGATAATTACATGGCCATTAAGTGTTAAATAATGTCACATTGTTTGAAGCCACTAACCTCATCCTTCAGACATATCTCTGCACTACCAGAGACAATCAGTGATATTCGAGCAAAACTGGAAGTGCAAACATCACATCTCATTGCTACCATACCCCGCACTAGTGCCGAGGCTGCTGCAGGGGGCAAGGGTGCACTGTAACAAACATAAAACAACATAAGTCCGTTGCTTAAGTAAAATGGCAATTTCAAAATAATTTTATACGATTGGTAATTTCAAAAACATCAAAGTAATATCCATGTCCAAAGAAGCCTTGCACACCCCTTCCACAAAACCTTTTTCGCCATTGACTTGAATCTTTCTGTCTCCTTTTTAATATAATTCAGTTAAAATTGAAACAAGAGAACCGTGAAGATATTATGGGATGATAAGTTTTAACTATGTGCAAGATTTATTACCTGTTATCTTCTCAAGTAACATGTTAATGCATTAAAAATAAATCAAGTTACAGAATCAACAGAAACAAAAAGAAACATGAACTGAACTTCTAAAATGTGAGAGAATTGTAGTATCATACTTTCCTAACTGCAGTTAACAAATTCTAATAACAATTGGAATTGATCTTATACAATGTGTACAAGAAAGTTGGCCTACTTGCCAAGTCAGTGAGTACTCACCAAGTCAAACTCTCAGCAAGCATTGTCCACTTAAACTCCCTGTAAACCCCAATGGGTTTGTGGTTCAAAACTCAAAAAGATTTTTTGGCAAGTGCTCACAACAAACTCAGCGAGTCTGTCATTAAATCATAGAACCTAATTGTATTTCACTAATTAGTAATTACTGACCACCTATACAGATAAGCGAAGAACAATTAAGAAATGCTGCTAAGTTGCCAGTTCGGATTATGGTACAGATGCGGGTTCAAGATTCGGGTTTGAAATTTGTCCAAATTTTTTTGGGGTTAGCTTCAGATTCATTCTGGGTTCTTCCATACAAATGCATATGTTTTTTTTTCAAAATATGTATGTGTGTGTATATATATGCAACAACAAATAAGTCCATACATCACTTTGCTAATAGTAAAGCATCATAGCAAAATACACGACCATATCTATGTTCCAGTTCAGTTTGATATTAATTGCATCATTTAGCCATACATACAACAAAAATATTTCTATATCAAGGGAACAGTTTGAGAACAAAGGAATTAACAAAAGATTAGTGCAGTTATCTGAATTTTTATTTTGTATTGGTTAGAGGATTTCTAACTAGGCTAAATCAAGAGTTGAGATTCAAATCTTAAGCCCTAGATTCAAAGATATCATATCTTTTTTAAGAAATTCCTATACAATTGTTAATTTGGATGTCACCTATTGCCAATTTCGATTTCCTGTATAAAGAAGTTTTCATTTTCATTCACAAATGCATTACTGACATGTAAACCATATTTTTTGGTCTTTTTAGTGGTCACTTTAGGATTGGGAGGATCAAATAGACCAAATTAGGCTAAAAAAAAAACACTTAAATAAAGTCTAAAACTGACATGTAAACCATATTTTTTGGTCTTTTTAGTGGTCACTTTAGGGTTGGGAGGATCAAATAGACCAAATTAGGCTAAAAAAAACCCACTTAAATAAAGTCTAAAAAAATGATTTGAGACCAAATTCCATCCAGGTTCGGCCATTGGTCATCAAATTCTTCAAAATTCACTGCAAATTCTGTCAGAGGAACAATTCTGCCCGGGTTCCTCTGACAGAATTTGCAGCAAATTCGTAGCTCTGCAAGAGAATTTATGGAGAATTAGACAAGGACCAGACTTTTTACAGAATTGAACCAGACTTTGAGGGTTGCTGGAGAGAATCTGGAACTTAGAGAAATTGTATTATCTTTGGTCAATACAATGAAATCCTAGTTGTAGGAGCAACTCAATTTGGCTAAAACTAATAGTTATGTCCATACAGCTCAAGAAGACCAACTCAACAAAAATATGCCAAGTCTCAGCATGCCTAATATAAGGACTCGGCATGTCCCAAAGCATCACAAAAATTAAAATGAAATACAGTAACACTAAAAAAAAAATTCTAATGTAGTTGAGGGGATCATCCTGTATTTGAGAGCATATTGGATGGAAAAAAAAATAGATTGAAGGATTATATAGCAAAGCTCCAAGCTGACAATTTCAGAAAATCAATTTTACTATTACAGAATTTGTTTAATTTATTTTTTAGTACAAATTGCAGGCTGCACAGGCAAGGAAGATTGTGCTATATTTCTCATTTTCATCATACAAAGTTTGGAAGGCTCTTTAAAAGTTCAAACAGATGTTCATATTCTTATTGAATTTTGAAGTTGGACTCCGTAAATTTAACTACTAAAACTTTACAGATCAAATAAACAAGAAAACTAAAAGAGTAAGATTTATTTGGTATGGGATCATTGTGTGGAAATTAAATGTAGGGAGATTCAGAATGCAGTTACCATAGCAGGAATTTCGCCACAATGTAATGGTTTGAAGTATCACCTTTACAGGAACTTTGGGTCATGGAATGATGTTATGCTGTCAAGTCTCACAAGGTGTGTGAACCGAAACAACATAATTATAAAGAAAATAAGAGAGAGAGAGAGAGGGGGGGGGGGGGTAAATTACACTAGTATCCACAGATGACCAAGAATAGATCAATGGACTGGAATGTACAACTGCTACATTAGAAAAGCAACAGTGCAAAAAGGGCCTTGGATTCAAAGCTAACAAAATAAAGCACAAAAAAGCAAGAAAACAGTGCAATAGACAAATGGATAAACCTAGCATTGTAACCCCAAAATAAGCATAAATGTGTGAGAGAAGTTCCCTCAATAAGGTGGATACTGATAAAGACTAAAGCTGGCAACCAAGGATGGAAGAAAAACAAAGAAATGTGTGTGCCTTGATGAACATGGGAAAGCCAATGAAATTACCTTCAATCAACATGGAAGTGCCAATGCAAGATATGAAAATGCTCACCAAGGAGAGTCCAGAGCTAAGCAATCAAGCTAGACAATCCTAGGATGCAGTTGATCCCCTCTAGAACCTCTCCTAAAACCTAAGGCCGAAGAACTGTAGGTGGAAAAGAAGAAACTGGCAGTGTGAGCTTGTCTCCAAGACCACCATTGTAAGTGAGAGGTGCTGGAGGACCGACAACCCTTAGAATGAGAATTTAAGTCCCAGAGAACCTTAGTAATATAAGGTTGCAAGGATTAGCAATGTTTTGCTCATTACCCACTCTATGGCAGAATCAACAATATCCAAAGCATGTTTACCAGCTCAACATTTGTTTTGGGCTGAAAGAAGACTGTAAACAATTTGAAAGCTTTTGGGCCCACACAGAGGATCCCATGCCTCAATTTGATGACCTCGGGAAGAAAAAGGAACGAGAATCTTCATAGCAGAAGAAAACAAATAGAACACCAAAGTCTCTATACAAACAATAGCAATTCAAAATATTAAAAAATAAAATGCTTCTGAGTCTCCGCCTCTTCGAGAGAACAAGGAAACACACACTTTCCTTTGTAGATTACAAGGGTAAATCTCAATTTATAGCTGGAAGTACACTCCAATTGGTGACCATAACTTGTCAAACCATGAGACCAATGATGTTGTATATAGTTGAGCTAAAAAACAGTCCCATCTACAACCTGTAAGAATTCTGCTGTGTAAAATTCCAACCTAGGACTAAGAGGATGCATAGGGGATGTCCAAATGAACTAGATGTATTGACAAAACACCAACGACTGACCAAATCTTTCCTTGGAAGGTGAAGGGAGTTGGCATAAGGTGTTGTACATACACCTTGCATTATGTCTATAACTACATTACTGGATTCCCATGTCGAACCCGCAAACCAGATTTGGGTCCGGACTGGATTTGAATCCAGTATCCACTAACCAATATGTCTCGAGTTCGGATTTGACACTCTAGGTTTGTTGGAATCCGCAAACCGATCAAGAGTTCCCAAGGGAATACTGCATGAGGTCCACAGACCCAAAACTTGGAAAACTCAAATTTTTATTGCTTGTTTTGCTCTAACCCTAAAACAACCTTTATTTGGTCTTCACAAACACATTTCATCACTCATTTGCTCTCTCGTTTTGTGCTTTCTATCTTGCAAACTTGAAGTGAGGTGATTGTATTTGAAGGAGATCGACTGTGGAGTGACAAATACCTTCCAAAAGGGCAGACTTGAGTGTTGAAGGTATGCATTTCAACTATATTCTTTAGTTTTTCAAAGATTGTTTCAAATTTTTGACAAGTTTCAAACAATTTCAAAGTTTTTGTAGGAGTTTTGGAAGTATGTTTTTTTATTTTCATTTTTGTTATAGATTGCAACAATAAGTAGTTAAAGCTCATTTGGTGGGAAGGGATCTCAACAATTTAAAATTGATAAAGGATCTCCTTTATGGAGATACATTACAAGAATGTCTCAATGTATTGGAGGTGGAGGGTTATTTGAAAATGTAATTTCTACAATACACAATATAGAAACTCCTACTCCAGAGTCAAACTTCATTTTATGGGCCCTGGGGGTTATAGGGATTAATATGTGCGACGGGATGGATAAGAAGGGGTTTCTACCTGGGCAAATAGAAGCATTCCTAAAAAACAAGAAAATATTGACAAATCGGTTACAAAAGGGAAACAAAGTTGTTATAACAGGAAACAAAGACAATGCCACCACCCACTCACCAAGCCTCTAGAAATCCCATACCTTCTAGGGAAGATGTTGATGTAGAAGAACCACATAACACCACCCGCAAGAGTAGCCCATTTGATAAGGCATTTCATTCAACTTAGTGTGATCACCTTTTTGGAGGGAGATGGGGTAAGCAACAAATAATGCACTTTTTGCTTACTAATGCAATGAATATGAAAAGGTTTGCACCATCTTATTGCATAGTGAGAAAAAATGTAGAGACCCAACTAAAACCAATAAGAGATTCTTGGGTTCCTACAGGTGGTCTATTGTCTCTAATGGATGGAAGAATTGCAAAAACCATCCCTTGATCAATGTTATTGTTGTGCCCCCAATGGAGCAATGTTTTTGAAGGTGGTTAACTATGAGGTGGGAAGTAAACGTTGCAAAGTTTATTGTCCGGATTCTGATTAATTCTATAGAGGCAGTGGGTAGCGATAATGTTGTCCAAGTAATTATGGACAACACAAAAGTTTGCATGGCTGAGTGTGCTTTGGTAGAGGCTAGATATGATCACATCTTTTGGACACTATGATCGTCCATTTCCTCAATTTGGTGATTGGCACCCAAATAGAATGGGTGAAGAAAATTTATGAGGGTAAGGAATTTCAAATGTGTGCGACAAATCACGATATGTCACAAGCAATTTTTAGAACTTTCTCCAAATTGGAATTATTCAAGGTAAAGTTTAAAATTTATGTTATTTGGTTTCATTTATGATTTATCATTTCATGTCATGTTTTACATAATTAAATGTGTTACTAACTTACTATTAACATGTTTCTATTTCTTCCTCGCAGGAAAAGTCCCTAAGTTTACAGGAGAAGCTGGATGAGGAAAGCAAAAAGCAGACATAAATAATAATAATAAAATAGAAATTAAAATTAAAAAAGAAGAGTGAAAAAAATGGAACTACAATGAAGTATAAATATTTTTAGGTGTAGTAAATTAAATATTAATCATTTCCCTAAGTTATCGGGTTCGGACCCTGCTGCCCGGATCCGAGTCAAAGTTCACCCTGGGTTAACTGCAGGTCTGGGCGGGGTCCTTCATTTGGACTGTGGGTCCGCCCAAGTTCGCGACCCACAGTCTAAATGAGGGGTGGACCCACAGTCCAAATGAAGGACCTTGCCCGAACCCACAGCAAATCCCAACAGACCCACTGCAAACCCGGGAGGACGCATGGTGAATCCAAGAGGACCCATGGCGAATCCAAGAGGACCCATGATGAACCCAAGAGGACCTGCGGGTTTCTCTGATTTTTTTGTATATACGATGCATATATATATCGGGTTCGGACCCTATTGCCCAAATCCAAGTCCAAGTTCGCGCTCAGATTCACTACATGTCCTGGCAGGGTCCTTCATTTTGACTATGGGTCTGCCTGGGTTCACAACCCACAATCCAAATGAAGGACCCTACCCAAACCCGCAAAGAATCCAAACAGATCCACGGCGAACCCAGGAGGACCCATGGCAAATCCAAGAGGACCCATGGTGAATCCAAGAGGACCCATGATGAACCCAGGAGGACCCGCCGGTTTCTCTGATTTTTTTGTATATATAATGCATTTTTTTTGTAAATATAATGCATATATATATATTCTCATGAGTATGTATGTATTTTTATATATATATATATATATGCTAATGAACCCAAATGGGAATTTTTTATTTTTTTGCCCGAACCCACAAACCCGAACCCTGAATCCAAATCCGTCCCTAGATCCAAATCAATAACTTATTCATTTTATAATGGATATCTATCAGCATTTCTTTAGATAGATTTAACTAAGATACCTGCACTAGTAGACATTCTAGTGGGGAGAAAATTTATGAGAATAGAGCATAGATACCATGTCAACGCGGGCATTGTTTCAAAGTTCGTTGCATGAGCATTGGATTTGGGTCCAGTTAAGGAGAATGAATGGGTCATGAGAAGTTTCATTGAGGAGTGGTTGTATGGTTTGCAGTGTTTTTTGGAAAAGGTTGTACCTAGCAAAGGATTTAAAGCTGAACATGGTGAGCGGCGAGAATGTGGAAGCAGTGAAGGTTCTTTCAAACCTTTTATAATTTGGAGTGTCAAACTGCAAAGAGAAGAGGTGAATGGAGTCTTTGATGGAGTGGGATTCATTGAAGGAATTTCTACAAAATGGGAGGCTTTGCGTCAAGTGTAGACTGATGCTGTGGAAGCAGTGAAGGCTCTTTCCAACCTTTTATAATTTGGAGTGTCAAACTGCAAAGAGGAGAGGTGAATGGAGTCTTTGATGGAGTCGGATTCGTAGAAGGAATTTCTACGAAATGGGATGCTTTGCGTCGAGTGTAGACTGATGCTGCTAAATAGAAAGATCAAACTTGATCTTCAAGATTGGGTCAATGGCCGTGTAAAGCCCGCGAACAAGGTAACAACTCAATACGAAGTGTCCCTTTTTGACTCTTCTTCATGGGTCCAGTACAGTCCTCTCATTCAATGCAGTAATGTTTTGTCCTGATGGCAGTCCTTGCCAATTAATAGGTATAGCAGTCATCATATTTTTGTAGAGTGTAAGTAGAAAACTTTTTGGTGATTTGAACTCAAGTTGTATATGCATATTTCCATATGGCTACTCTATACCTAATGTAACAGAGGGTTATGGTATCTGTATACCGGGTTTGCAGGGACTTAGGGGTTATGGGGGAAAGCAAAGGATGATTATGCAGTAAACTGATGTAGTTTTTTTAAATATTAACACAAAACCACTCTTATTACTGACTAAAAAAAGCATTAGATAAATAATATGTCACTAGTTTAAAGCCTTTTTCCTTGAGTCCTCAATTTTCAGGCTGCTTCATTCCAATTATGACCATAGTTAACTTATCCTCAACAATATCGACAGTACTCACCTGTTACACTTGAGTCCAAACATGAGCAAATTTAAGCATGAGTAGCAATAGCCCTACTTTTGATTCTTCAAGTGTTCCCACGTCACCTTATGTTAATGATGATGCTTGTGTTGATGATTCAGAAAATCCTTATGACACTAAAATTGATTGCTGAACTAGATATTATCATTTTAATATTGAACTTGAATTTTGAATTATGGATATTTTACAATGCTTACCATTTATCTTTCAAACAACATTAGAGCTTATGGTGGTTTTGCTGGTTATATTCTGCCATGTGCTATTCTGACCTTCATTCCTATTTATAGTGCTTGTGTGTGTAACTTTTATTTCTTTTGTACAGCTGAAACCAAAACATAACCAGCCTCAAAAAAATTGCTGGATCCACAAATTGGATCCATGAACATTAATTAGAATCCGTACCAGAACCAGTAATATAGTTTTCTAGCTATCACTTCCATCCTAATTTCATCATGTGTGTATGTGTAGCAAATTCTTTCTATACTTCCTCGTCCCATGTGGATTTGTCATGGTGAACGCATTTAATATACATATATTATCTATTTGAGAAAGCACTGACAGCCACATGTGATTTTCCTTTCTACTAGATTATGTCAATATCAGAAATTTAAAGCTTGTCAATGCATTTCTTTTTGAAAACTTGCTTCCTACATCTGGACTAATAAACTCCATTAACATCGTTTAGTCACGAGTATACCACAATCATTAGAACTGACGTCACATCATTTGAGTTCGAATATAAAGAATATAGGAATTCTATGGATATTTCTCAATAAAATATTGCGATTCTGACCCACAAAGATAGATCATAAACCCAAACACTTCGTCATGTGTTCCTTCAACTTCTGCAGTTATATTAGCATATCAATCTGTGACAAACATCAAAGCAAAGAGATTTCCATCTTACAGTGAATCAAACTAAATTTAGCCGCTACTAATTGATTTCCAGTTCATTCCGATGTACATGTTTGTCATGAAATCTTTTGACTTGTATTTATGCTAAATTCCTAAAAACATGCATACAGTATTTTAGCATACATTTCATGCCAGCTCTACCTTTCCAATTATCTGCAGTAACATTGAGTTACTTCTTAGCAGTATGGTCTAACTCTTAGGAAAACTGAATCAAGCACGTCATCGCTGACTTGTAACTTTGCAAAATCGTGAAAAATGAACTAAAGAAACCTTCATGAAAACTTGAGATATTTATAATTTAAAAAAACTTGTTCTTAATGTTTTATGTATTCATTGTGCCCAATATTCACAATTCATTTGGGATTTCTGTAAAAATGCAATAAATTTATGCTTAATGAAATTTTCATATAGAACTCCCCAGTTTATACAACTCATTTCAACAAGATTTTGAGCTGAACGTGAGTCAAATGTTTCCTAGTTTTTGTCTTGTCCTTCGAGCATGGACAAGTACAAATGCAAACCGGTAACAAGAAAATGCTATTTAGATGAAATGGATATTTGCAACAACTGTCACATATCAAAACTATAGCCTACAATGAATGGCTAAAACTAAATTTCAAGGTAAAAGTATTGAAGTGAAAAATGAGTTGAGAAGAATTTTCTTTGTACAAAGAAGTAACACTTTATGATAAAAAAATCTTCTTCAACACTATTTTTTAATTAACCCCACACACAACTATGTTATGCCCTTAGAGCATGGACGAGCACAAATGCAAACCAGTAAAAAGGAAATGCTATTTAGCTGAAATGGATATTTGATAAACTGTCACATATCAATATTCAAAACTATAGCCTGCAATGGATGGCTAAGACTAAATCTTGGGATAGGAGAAATCAAGAGATAAATGAGTTAAGAAGATCTTTCTTTGTACAAAGAAGTTGAACACTAAATAATAAAAATCTTCTTGAACACTATACTAAAAAAATTTAGTGAGGTTATTAACCCCACACAATGCATAAAATATAAATGGTATAAAAGGTAAAAGATTTTAAAAATGTAGAAAGCTCATTAACCTATTTCGATGCATAAGCCGGGTTCCTCTAACCTGAAAATGGTAAAAAAAACAACATTAGAAGGGCCAATTGATTTAAAATGAACAATAAAAAGAAATGATAATTAAGTTAAAATACAGGACTTCGTGACAATGTTTCAATAACAAATACATATGTGAGGATAAAAGGTACAATGTTTGTTGTTCTTCCCTAGATCTAATTGACAACAAATCTACAGTAATTTTTCAACATTACATTAAAAGATTAACAACAATCATGTTAGAATTAGTTACAATAAGAAAGGGAAACATTAAGTTCATCATGCACTATACATAATCAATGAAGAAATCAATTTGCCAAGATATTAATTATCCAATAGACTAAATGTCTAAAGTAATTTACCAAATTGGATTCCTACTTATTATAAGATTCCCTAAATTCCAGATATATATTAACATGACTTGAGGAAACTGAAAACATTGCAGCATGCAAAGGAAATGCTGATCACATAGTAGATGGTAAAAATCTTTTTCAAACCCATATTAATCAGCAGGAGAGTAGAAATAGAATCAGCAAACGGAACTGTGGTTTCAAGATAGTGATCATGTAACATTTTTTAAGCTGCATCTTGAACCATATCTGGTCGAGGCCCATCCCTAAGGATAGAGACACTTAACAAAACCCATATCTATATGGCACCAAAAGTTTATATATTTATATTGCTGACAGATTTCTATTCAATTTTTTAAATAAATGGTGCCTCATTTTGAATCTGTATGCATAAATTATGGCCTTCATATTACAATAATAGATAAGTCATCTATTATTAGTTAATGGTTATCTATTGTAGTTATCTAATAAGCTTTAGTTTGCTTTCGTTTTTTGCTTTCTCTAGAATAGAATGTTTCTATTCTTTACTATCGTTTCCTAAGCAAACATCATCTCATTCTATTGTATAAATTGACCGTCTGGTCTTTGTTAATAGCAAGCAAGTATTTTACCAATTACTTCCGTAATATGGTATCAGAGCCTATTCCTTAATTTTCTCAAAAATTATAATTTCTTTTCCGAAATCATCAAAGCCAATTTTGAAATTATTCTGTGATCCTTGCTTCCTAATCTCAAAACCCTGAGATTTTTAAACTAGGTTTTTTGTTTGAGGTTTTTGACAAATCGCGGACTTTTTCTAAGCATTTTCGAAATCACAGATTTTTTTCCTGGCGTTATTTTTTTGATTTGTGGCCTGCAAAACTCTTGTTTTATCACTACATCCTTCCTCCATTGGCGACCTTGTCTCCTCATGCAATCGCGTCACATGGCAGTGCAAATCTGAACAAACATATGCAGAACAGAGACACGATTTTCTGAGACGCAATTTTCTGAACCCATAAAACGCCTGCAAAAAAGACTATTTCGAATGCCAAGATCACTGCTGAAGAATCATTTTTTTATTTGGCATTCACGACCCTCTTTCCCATCATATCTTCCTTTTTCAGGTGTTCAATTATCAAAAATCCACCATTTCTTTCTGCAAGTCCGACCTTCTAAGCCGCCGGCTAGGGTTTGCATGAAACCCTATATTTTGAGCTTGGAAATTATTTTTGCTTATAGATTCTTGGTGGATTTTTCAATAGCTCAACTGGATGGTTGTCCGTTTTTCTAGGTGCCTTGATTTTTGAGCCAACGGATCCAAAAACCAACAACATATTCATTCTGAGTTTTTCAAGCTCTCTTCCAGGTCACTCTAATTTTTCTAGGTCTTTCGTATTTTTGACTTGAAGAATGTGCCTTCACAGATTTTCACAATTTTCATTGAAAAACATGCCATGGCATCTCTGACAAATATTCTGCTCGAGCATAACTCCAAATTCAAATGGTCAAGACTCAAAATTATGGCACCTAGAAGCAATGGATCATTGCAATTTTTGAATATCGTAACACCGATCAACTTGTTCTGGGTGTTACAAAGCGTCCAACTTCTCCAAGTCCTGATCAAGATACATGGAATATGAATAATCGAGAGGCAGTGATGCTTCCCAAATTATCCGTGGCTAATGATCAATTTTGTCAAATTCTATCCAACAAGACAGCCGGATCTCAAAGGTCTTCATGAGACTTTTGATAAAAGCAAAGCCTTCTTTCTGAAAAACACGCTATTGTCATGGATGAGCACACCTCGCTCCAGGCACACCTGAATCGGATTCAAGAAATCTGTGATCAGTTACTTGCCATTGGTCGCAAGATGGAGCAAGAGGATATTGTGGTTATCACTCTTCGGAGTTTACCAAAATCCTATGAGCATTTTATCAAGACTCTCAATATCACATCTTCTGGTGTTGATTTGAAGTTCACTAATCTCTGCACACTGTTGCTTCAGCAAGATCGGTGGAAACAACAATTCAGTAGCAGCTCTAGTTCCATCTCTACAGAGCAAGCCTTTGCTGCAAAATCCTTTCAGAAGGATAAAGGCAAGTTTCAGCAGCCATCTCAGCAGAAATCTTCACTCCAGCATCAGATGGTTCCAAAAAGAAGAACATTCAATGCAACTACTGCCACAAGTTTCGACACATGAAGGCTAAATGTCAAAAATGCTTAGCTACACAGTCTAAACAATCAGGTTCACAGCCCAACAGTGCAGAACACATTGAGCAGGCGGAATCTGCCTTTTACGCCTTCATGGCTAAAAGACCTGCAGATCATGTGAAGTCATCTGCCTGGTACATTGATTCAAGTGCCTCTCATCATTTCACTCACCGCAAAGACTGGTTTACTGACTACCAGCGTTATTCAGAGTCTGTTATTTTTGGTGGCAAAGAAGAGTACACGATTGTCAGTAAAGGCAACATTCAAATTCAATCTGTTGGGAGGAATCTCATATTCCTTGATGTGTACTACGTTCTAGGGATGGAACTAAATCTACTCACGGTCAATCAGTTGCTGCGACATTCTCCACACTTACCAGTCACCTTCAATTCACATCAGTGCACCACACTAATCGAGTGACTAAGTCTATTGTTGCAGTGGGTCTTGAGGATTATGGTCTTTTCAGACTTACTGATTTTGGTGATTCTCAGGACTTAGCTATGGCTGCTTGGCGATCTTCTATCAGCACACTTTGGTATCAGCTATATGGGCACTTAAATGTGCATTATCTCTTACAGCTTTCTCGAGATGAGCTTGTTCTTAGATTGCCAGAGATTCAGACTCAACACCTTGGGGTTTGTGACACATACCAGGCTAGGAAGCAACATTGCACACCTTTCACCAGTGGCGATTCATGGCGAGTTTCTCAGGCACTTCAACTTGTTCATGCCAATATCTGTGGCCCTATGGCCACTCCTTCTGTTCTTGGATCTAGGTATTTTATGCTGTTTGTTGATGATTTCAATAGAAAAATGTGGGTGTATTTCCTTATAAAGAAATCAGATGCATTTCCTACATTTCAACAGTTTAAACCTTTAGTTGAAAAAGAGTCTGGGAAATCTATTATTACTCTTAGATCAGACAATAAGGGGGAATTTTGTTCTAATACTTTCTCCAGCTTCTTGGATACACATGGCATCAAACGCCAGTTAACCACACCCCACACGCCATAACAGAACAGTGTAGTTGAACGTTAAAATAGGACAATCACCAAGATGGCTCAATCCACGCTCAAACACAGACATGTTCCGAAGCAGTTTTGGGCAGAAGCTGTTAACACTGCAATTTATCTGTTGAACCAATCACTTGCAGTGGCGGTCAAAGGTAAAACTCCGGAAGAGCCCTGATCAGGTCACAAGCCCAGAATTAGTCACCTTAAGGTTTTTGGCTCCCTTGCTTTTGTTTGGATCCCTAATGCGTCACACACCAAGTTGGATGCCAAGAGTCAAAAATTCATGTTTGTTGGATATAGCAGTCTTCACAAAGCCTACCGCTTGATCGATGTTGAGACATCTTGTCTCATCTACAGTTGAGATGTAGTCTTTGATGAGTAGCGAGGACCATTTATGCCTGTTTCTCCTGATCCTGATCCAGCAAACCAGCCTATGATGGCTCATGATTTGGGAGTTCGGCTTCCATTAGGTCCACCTGAAGAGAGGGCTCCAGTAGCTCCTACAGCTCCAATCATACTAGTGATACCCGTACAGAAGCCTCCAGCTTCTCCTACAGGATCACCTCACTTTATAGATGCTTCACCTAAGTTTGATCCAGATTCTTCTAATGAAGATCCTGCTGATCAAGCATCTCCCGGTACTCATGTTGGTCATTCTCTTATCTGGCCTAAGTGGTGGGCTAAGACACTTGCTGATCTTCATGATGATGAGCTCATTGATGGGAGAATTGCTCAAAAAAAGAACAAAACTACAAATTTTGTTGACTTTTCTCTCATGGCAAACATTCACATTGTGTTAAAACCTCAAACATATTCCAAGGCTAAAGGAATACCAAAGTAGGAACAGGCCATGACATCTGAACACTAGAGCCTGCTGAAAAACAACACCTGGGTCCTTTCTGATCTTCCACCGGGGAAGAAACCCATTGGCTGCAAATGGGTCTACAAAATCAAATACAAATCGGATGGTACTTTAGATAAGTACGAAGCTCGTTTAGTGGCAAAGGGCTTTTCTCAGCGTCAGGGCATTTTGATTATGAGGAGACATTTGCTCCTACTACAAAGATGAGCACCATCAGATTAGTCCTCGCCATGGCAGCACAGTTTGGCTGGAAGGTCCATCAAATGGATGTCAAGAGTGCTTTCTTAAATGGTGATCTCCGTGAAGAGGTCTACATGACGCAGCCTCTTGGTTTCAAGGTTGCTGGTAAAGACCATCAAGCTCTCAAATTGGTAAAAGCTCTCTATGGCTTGAAGCAGGCCCCTCGGGCATGGTACATAAATATTTTATAAGTACCTCAGTGATCAAGGCTTCAAGAGTTATTCAGACTCAAATCTGTACATCAAGACTACTGATAGTGACATCATCCTTCTGGTTATTTATGTGGATGATTTGATCATCACTAGCAATTCAGCATCTTTGATTCAAGAAATCAAACAAAATTTATGCCAATCTTTTGATATGACTAACCTTGGGCTCATGCATTATTGCCTAGGTGTTGAAGTTTGGCAACAGTCTTCTGATATATTCATCTATCAGTCCAAATATGCCAAGGCCCTGTTAGACAAATTTCATATGCAGGATTGCAAACCTGCATCTACACGTATGGAGAAAGGTCTCAAGTTATCAACAAAGTCTGATTCTCCTTCCATTGATGATACTACATACAGGCAACTAGTAGGCAGCCTCATCTACCTCTCTGCTACTAGGCCTAATATCAGCTTCGCAATCAACTATATTTCACACTTTATGACAGTTCCTAAGGTGATCATTGGATGGCAGCAAAGCGTGTGCTTTGTTATGTGAAGGGCACTTCAAATTATGGACTTTTGTACTCTCGAAGTTCTAATCCTAAACTCAATGGGTTCACAGATTCAGATTGGGCAGGCTCTGTTGATGATAAAAAGTCAACATCTGGATATGTATTCAGTTTGGGATCCAGTGCAGTCACATGGACCAATAAGAAGCAGTAAGCAGCTTCTCTCTCTTTTATAGAGGCCGAATACAAAGGGACTGTTAAGACAAGATGTGAAGTTGTTTGGCTTCGTCGAATGCTTGAGGATATGCAAATGTCACCAGCAGGACCGACTACTCTGTTTGTTGATAACGAAAGCGTTATCAAGTTAACACCAAATCCAGCCTTCCATGAACAAACCAAACATGTGGATGTTCACTGTCATTACATACGACAGCTGGTTGAAGACAGGACTATAGATTTGCAGTATGTTCCTAACACAGAGCAAACTGCAGACATTCTCACCAAGCCTCTTGGTCCTGATAAGTTTGTCAAATTCAGAGGATAGCTTGGTGTTGTGGATAGATTAACCATTACCGAAGGGTATTACAATAATAGATAAGTCATCTATTATTAGTTAATGGTTATCTATTGTAAATATCTAATAAGCTTTAGTTTGCTTTCGTTTTTTGCTTTCTCTAGAATAGAATGTTTCTATTCTTTATGATCGTTTCCTAAGGAAACATCGTCTCATTCTTTTGTATAAATTGACCGTCTAGTCTCTGTTAATAGCAAGCAAGTATTTTACCAATTACTTCCGTAATACTTCAAAAGGAAGTGATTAAAATTATGAAGAGTAGAAATATCAGAATTGACACATGGTTTTGCAATCGAGCAGGTGGCTTCATTTTTTGCCTCCTGTCAAAAGGGGTAACTCTACCCAAGCTAGAAAAAAAAAGTAGAACTAGAAATGAGCGGCCATCCCTATCTCTCCAGTTCTTGACTAGAAGGCTTAGAACAAGTGAAGTCTTCTTGCACTCATAAGAACCATCTCGGGGTCCAAAGGAAAGGAGTCAATTGGAGGTTGTACTCCCAGAAGCAAACACTGGAAAAATCATATACTTGACAGATTGGAATCTCTTTGTAGTTGTCCATTCTGACAATACACTCCAGCAGAAAGCAGTCGCTCCTACCAACTGAGCTTTTTGACCCTTGGACAAGATTCTCAACTCGTACGCTTGTGCTCTGTTGCATGTCGCATTTTACACTTCTGCATGTCGCAGAATTCTAATTGCTCAATTAATAATTGTTATTTGGATTCCAAACGGACAATAGCTTTATTATTTTGACTCCCTAATTGCAAAACAATTTAAAGGGAAATTTATGGATCACACCTATATCAGGAGTTTCAGTTTCTCTCACCATTGATACAATGTAAATTTCGAGACTAACAGACAAGCATGACTAAATGCATGTTAAATAATTACATTTTTTTTTAAATCACTGTTCCAGTGGGGTCTGTTTAACATCCCGAGGATGGGGGAAGGGATCTGGGACATCCCATCAAGCCCTGTTTTTAAATGTTAGTTCCAAGCATCTGAATATCTTCCCTGTTTTTAAAAACATCCAGGGATGCCTTGATGCCTGCAGGATGCCCAAGGGAACATCATGATGTCCTTAAACTGTCCCAGAGACATTAGGGCAGCCCCAGATGGTAAGAATTATTGATGCATTAAGAAAGTTAAGAGTAGATTGCCCTAAGCAGATACCCATTATCTGCAAATCTCATTTCTTTGAATTCTTAATTCCCATTTACAGTCCCACTGGATGTTGAATATTTGAAACAGTAGGGTTAAAAAATATGATTTTTTTACTTTTAGCCATGATTTGACATCTTTAAATATCTATGCAAGAGAGAGAACAGACAATCAACTCAACTAAGGATTCTAAATCATCTTCATTTTCAATTTTTCATCTACTAGATATCTCGTCATGATTGTTTATCATTGGCTAGAGAAGAGTCCACATACCATGACACAAATGTTGCTTTAGTTAATTTCATTTACTAATAGACAGTGGATAGGCTCTCACACATCCTGTTATAGAACTCTAAAGAAGAATACTTCCCTTTTTAAAAGCTTTTTCATTTTGGATGACACGCTGAAAACAGATGTTGCAATATTGAAGTCAACAACATTTACAATATTTAAATTTTAAATGTGTGTCATAACTACAATATGACTATTGAATAAGAACCCAATGCTCAATGTAAAAGATGATCCAGTGCATGATGTAAAAGATGTTGATAACTCAAATAAGATAATAGCTAATACTTGCATATTTACATATTATTTTGAATTTATACCTTTAAAATATTATATATTATTTTCATAGCATCCCAAAAATCTGGGAATAATTTTGCTGTCTTCCAAGACTGAATCCCACATCCCCCACCCTCCTCTCCTAGAAACTCAGATAAGAATTGCATTATTTCTAGATAATCACTGGCTATTTATTTTTCATATTTATTGACTCGTGTATATAAGATTCCCATTAGTCTATAAGCTCGGATGGATTTCAATTACAATGCTTAAAATTTACACCAAACTGATATATGTATGTAGTCAAGTCCTATTGGCCTACATTTACCAATTCAATATCATGCATACAATGAGCTATCTGCTCTCTTGAATCTTCAAATAAAGATATGCTGAAATGCTAAGTCACAGGATGCGTCGAATTTCAACGAATTTTTACCCTTTCTCAACTTCATCCGAATTTAATGATATTTTGTATTATACTGTTACTTAATATAATATTATTTTATTTTATAATCATATCGAGTTAGTAAAATTATTTAGCAATATTAATCTATTTTGACATTTTTGTGGATATGTTACTAATTTTTAAAAATACATAAATATGTATAACTAAAATTTAATTTCGATTCTTTTCCCTGAATCTTTACCCTTTTCGAATTTCATCCGAATTTTTTGATCAACAAACCCGAATTCGAATTCGAACCTTGAGACTTAGCTGAAATGTATATCATTCTGGTGGTGAAGGGTACATCATACAAATAGCACCAAAAGCACTATAATCTTAATAAGCTGTCTTCTGTAAAAAATTCTGGAAATGCAGAGATCCTTACTTCAAAACCACATATACCTTACAATAATTGAATACAATAACTGTCATGAAAAATCTCATCTTGTCCAGTTTCACCCCATTTTGAATAAAAAAATTCAACAGAAGAAGAAATTCAAGCATAAATGATAGAAGTGTCTTCAAGAGATTCAAATGGTTCTGACTTCTATACACATTTCACATAATTCCAAAGCAGATTGAACACTAAAGACGATATACTCACTTCAGCAGTCAATAAAGCATTCAGTCCATCTTGTAATGCTGACAATTGAATTGGTTCCTATGAACATAAACAATTTGTCAGATACATTTTTTCTAACATATTGGAATTAATAATATCAACCTTTACAATACCTAAAGTATACATCGTTAAACTAGTAACTATTAGCAAGATTGCAATCACTAATAGTAGTGTGAAAATTGAATACCTCGGCACCAATCTCTGTGCGTAGGAGAAGACGAATTTCTGTATTTTCCTCAAAAATCTGTACAGCCCCAGAAGTCAATGACGCAATCCCTTCCTCGCTAACCTCTTTATAAATTGAGTGGTTATACATCACAGAAGGTGGTTTCCCAAGTATAGTGGGGCAACATAATGAGCTGGCCTTATGTTTCCCATTTCTAAATGACTGCAAATGTAATCGTGAAGAGTGAAACTGAAAAGATGCTTTGGCAACTTGGAAAGAATCCCATACTTCTCCTCCACTACAAAAAAAATATGCGATGCAATATAATGGAATTAGTATAAGTAAATCCCAAAGATACAAAATAGAGATTAATTTCATTTCTTGTCAGATAGACATCCCCAACATAGCCTTAATAATTTTCAAAAATTATCTCAAGAAAATCCATTTCTTATACATAAGACAGAAGCATTACTTTATTCTACAAAAAACAATCAACTTGTAAAGAATCCCAATTTTTTCCTCCACTACAGGATCGTGAGATACAAAATAAAGGAATTAGTACGGTAATCATAAAGATACAAAGTAGAGATAAATTTCAATTCTTATCAAGATCCCCAATGTAGCCTTAGAATAAGCTTTCAAAAATTATCTTAGGAAAAATTATTTGACCATTCACAAGACAGCTATTAATTTAATCTGCAGAAAACAATGAACAATCATTCTTGAGGTTTCACAGGAAAATTGAAAGGAATGATAAGAGAAAAAAGCAAATGTCAAATATATCCAAACAGAGTATAAATTGGCACTAAAATGAAATTGTTTCCTATACCGATGACACAAAGTATTTCCAATTATTCATATGTGAAAATGGACTAGATCAAGATCCCCATTAAAGGGTTAGAAGTTATTAAAGTTGGCAATTAGGAGGGGGGATGTATTGTTCTCATTGAAATGAGATGAACAAAATTCAAGAATAAATTGAATTTTGACTGAACAGCCTACAGTGATCCAGCTAATGCAGGTGCAGGCTTCTTACTTGGAGGAGGACTTCTTTTTTAAATCTTCCAGGGAGTTAGAACACAATTAAGCTGAATGGGAAGATTTGGTGTAGCATGGATGGTGCAGTATTCAAAGGATTCAAAATACAATCATTAAGGGGATTTCTTGCTGGTAGTCACACTAATGCATTGAAGAAAGGTTCGTGCCCTAATCAGCATCTTAGGCACTATGCTTTAGAAGTATAAGACACTGTCATTATAGATGGATAGCTAGCACTGCAGCAGATTTCTTAATTGTCTGTGTAGTACACCAAGACCCTCTAGAAGCTCTTTAAAATCATATTTCTTCGACATGGAATTAGATAGACTCCCATATTATTTTCAAACCCCCGTGGATTTCTCTTTCCCTTATTTTTAATATCTTTATGGTCTTTGCTTGCCAATGGGATGCATTTATTATGAATGTGTAGTATTTTATGATATTAGAAAGGATCTTGATTGTCATATGCAAAGTGAGGTATATGCATTCTGCAAGATTATTATACTTCGGTTTATTTGGTGGTTTGTGGTAGGCTGGCTGGGGGTTGGCTCTGTGTGTGGTGTCTTTGGTCTTTCATCTAGAAAGCTGGCTCCATGGCAGTGGGATGACATTATTTATGAGTGTGTAGTATTTTATGGTATTAGAAAGGATCTCGATTGTCATATGCAAAGTGAGGTAGGTGCATTCTGCAGTACCATTATACTTCTGTTTATTTGGTAGTCTGTAGTTGGCTCTATGTGTGGTGTCTTTGGTCTTTCATCTAAAAAGGTGGCTGCATGGCTCACATGAGGAATGGCTGGTTGGTATTCGACGGACCAGTAAGAAAAGATATTGCTTCAGACAGCAGGCTTGCCTCAATATTTAATGTGACCAGTTGGCGAAGAGCAATATGTTTTCTGTCAGATATTGGGCTGTAGTTTGATCTCTGGTGGTTTTTTCTGCATGATAGGGTATCAATTCTAGTTCTGTGGGTAATTCTTCTACCAACAACTTCTGGTGGTTGTTATGTCATGTTGGAGTTATATTGGTTGTGGTTTTTTATTGTTTTAAGATGTTACCAACCTTAAGTTATTTTATTTTTTTGGTGCCATTTTTTATTTTTAATTTAGTCGTAGTGTTTTATTCCTTCTATATATATAGATAGAGAGAGAGAGAGTTTCTTTGTTTTTATGCGCTAGTTTTTCTTATTAGATTTTTATTGATTCCTTTTCATCACTTTGTTTTTCTTATTTATATAAATTTGGTCATTTTGGTATAGCAGGCATGAATATAAAATAGAGGAAATCTGACAAGGATTACCTTTGTATAGCAGGCAAAAATGCTTGACGAAACAATATCGTAAATGTCATTGTCAGACAACCTTTCCAAACAACAACATATGGTATTCCCTACAGCAAAGTAAAATCTTTAATTAGTTGCCAACAGAAAACATATCATTCAGTTAAATTGTTTATAAATTATTAGAAAGTTGACAAATATGGCTGGACGACATTAAAAATTCTGAACTGAAATTCAAAGAGTCTAAACACCTTAGAACACAATCCTTCTCCCAACTTGATGCCATCAGAAATCTCCATACACACCTGTGGTCAAAAGAGGAAGTTAATAATACAGAAATGGAAACATTTTCCTCACCAATGTATATCATTTATTTTAACTAGTATTTTTCATTCCAGTTGCTCTCAATGATGCATTTGATATGCTTTTAACTAGCATTATTATCCCAATCAGCAAGCAAATTGCATGCATAGCAACTAGCCAATAATTTAAATACAATAGCAACAGAGAGGGGTTAAGATATAAGGTACAATTGCAAAAGTAAATTCCCAATGGTGACCTATACAAGATTTCAAGCTGTGGATGATCTAGACTGACCACTGGTTGTATTCTATCCATAACATTAGTTATATGTATTTGTAACTCACTTATCTCTACTTTTGATGTTTTTACTGTGATAAATTCCAAGGAAACTGGTTGATCTTCAAAAGCAGTTACACATTTAGGGCAATCCACTGTCATCCTACCTCAGTCATAATATTTTCATAAACTTTTGCAAAAGTCCTGATATACCTGCAAATCTTATTTTGCCTAGGCAAAAGAACATATAATATGTATGTCTAATTTTATGTCCAATGTACAGTTGACTATTCGGTATACCATGTCTATAATTGCCATTAAACGCAAACTCCATTTTTCTGTGAAACTCTAAATATTGTATGTATTTTAAAATTCGCAAGTTATTGGCAAGTGGCATAGTGAAAATTATGACTAATGCACAAAATGCACAAAAAATCTAAATGGTCTTAGTCCTTCACCACCTGTAGAAAGAAGGGGCATTTTTTATAACTATAATAGAAATAATTATCAAACAAATATATTTGTTTTCTTTACAGAGAGTAAAACCACTTTTTTGAGCTAGAGAAAAGATTTTTAAAGATTTTTACATGAAAATTCAAACTAATTATTTATCAAGCTGCAACAAACTATTTTCAAAACGAAATTATGCAACAGATATATTAGAATCTTTGGGAAAAAATGCATTGTCCTTCCCTAATACACCTACCAAATTGGGAAGCTTTCCTTTGAATAATGAAATAATATCATCAGCATTACAAAGTTCCAAATCCCCAACAAAAAGTGACCCAAATTCTTGTCTGGAAGGGTCAACCTCCCCTGTAAAATACACAGCAGATGGTTGCAAAAATTCCATCCTCTGCTGCAATTCATCCTTACTTGAAGGTTCCAAAACTTGTACCTGTATTAACATAAAGAGGTGATTTGCATTAGAATTAATTATGTCCACTGCAACATCTCCCTTAGCTGTTAGATTCTGTACAAAATGCCAAAAAAAATATACAGGCTAGCGTGGGGGAAATCACAATGCCTAGTTAAAAATATTGGGGAAAAAATCATGCAATAAGAATTACAGTCTTTCCCTTGGGATGCATTGAGGACCAGCCATGTAACCATCTAACCTCTTTATTGAGGGAACCAACTATAAAGGGCTATAAAATAGAATGCAGCATATTAGAGAATTCTAATTTCAATAACCAGTCAAATATCACTTGGCAACCATCATGGTACAATGGAGAATCTCAAGCTATGGACAACATCTCTGCAGTATTGTATTTTTCTATTACACGTCCTCGACAAATGGTAGCTAGAGAGATGAAAAAGAAAACAATTCAACTCATTCTGTCATGGCTTGGAGATCATAACTAAGCATGAGAATTTAGAGACAGTATGACTGCTTTCCATGTCCCCTGAAATCCAATCATAGTAGCAGAAATTGTCATAGTTACTTACAAACTGATATCAGCCCTTGGAAACACACCCCTATCACAAGAGATGTACCAGGGCATGCCTTTGCCTAAGCTACACTAGACAAACTCATAAGATGAATGGAGCACCTGGAAAAAAGAAATGTACTGCACCTGAAAATACGAATAAGGGAAGGAAGGACAAGTCCTCCAAACAGAGAAGAATCATGTGTTTACATCAAAGAGCGACTTCTCACATGAGCCTCCTACACAAGCAAATTAACTAGATACAATAAACCTTCTAAAGGTGCAACGTTCGTATATTGGGTAGGACAAACATTAATTATTGATGGCAAAAGGAAAACATGAGTTAAAAGACAAAATTGTTGTGCTTACCCACACAACAGTCTCCCATTTGTGTCCTTCAAAACAGGAAATTTCCTACGGAAGTTTCTTAAATATGTCACAAATTAAAATATTTATTTCTTCTTCTGTTAATGCCTAATTAAAAGGAATTGAAATATCCAAAAGGGATAAGAAACATATATTACTCTTATTTGAAGGAAAATATATGAAAGAATTTTCTGCTCAAACCCCAATTTGATATACTTCAGGGGAAAACAACAAGAGACAAAAATTTCCAATCCATCTCAGTGACTTGTGCAAATGAAGTATAACATTTCCTAATTTGCATTGGCAATTATCTTGTAGCTAGTTGAAAATTACACAAATGAATAATCTTCTCTAGTCAAATATGTCTGCAAAATAAATTCAAGGTTGACATCGGTATAGGTTAAGTAGTATTGTCACATATGATGAAGCATGGGGCCAACAATTATGGTTGAAAATTTATAGGTGAATGATCTATCACCTTGAGGAATAAAGCTATTCTCCGAGAACCTCATGAATGATAGAGTATTCCGTATTGAAATAAGTTCTTGAACCAGCTCATTTTCTAATGCTTCCTGAACTTTCGTGTAGAGAAATAACCACGGATAGACATAATACAGAAAAACATAATGCAGTGCTCGAGTGAAGCAGGAAAAACGAGTAAAAATACTGAAAGGCAATTGCAGTTAAATTTGCATCAAAATGCCCGCATTTGAGCGTTGTAAAAGTTAAAAGGATCAAACTTACAATTATTATGTCTAACTGAAGACAATCACGGTTAAAAATAATTCAAACAGTTTAATCCCAAAAGATTTGCATTCTAAATTATACTCATACAGTAAATATACAGAATAATCCTTACAGTAAAAATTGAACATGAATGAAACAACCCTCTGCATTTCGAATTCGAAAAAGTTAAACGTCCTAAATTTACAGTTGTTATACGTAAGAAAGAGTCTGCATATGCTTACGAGAAAATGTATACGATTCAGTGAAGCGCTAACGAGTTGAAAAAAACGTAAACCAAACAAAATGATAATTCCAGTTAAACATAAACCAAAATGCATATAAGTATCCATTTCAGAGCAAAAAATCAGCGCAAACAAGAACGAAATTTGGAGCAGAATGTCAAAGATATTAAAGGAAATAAAGTTCACATCAAAGCTACCTCTACAGATGAGCGCAGTGCAATATCAGCAAACGCGCTGGCCGTCTTATAAAACTCATCGGCATGCGCGGACTTTTGGAAACCATTTGCCTCCTCGGCCTTCAACCCCTGCGATGACGAAACCCTGCGCCTTCTGCAAATGACGATGAGCACATTACACCCCGGCCTGATGCGCTTCGGCGACACCTGAAAATTCGACATTGGCACGATAATCTCGAGGGCCTCCGGCGGGATCAAGTCAAAACAGCCTATTAACTCCACGGCGGACGCAGCAAAAACAGTTGCAGAGCCTAATCATGGCCGCAGAACACTAATCCAAGGTGCGTAAACACAGAAATCACCAGACAAATCCAAATCGGAAGCTTAGGGTTTGATCATTGCTCTTCTTCGGCGTCTTCGTCTTACTTTGGTGGTGTTGGTATTGTGTTTTTTGTTATCTTTTTTTTCTTCATCTGATTTTTTTTTGCCTCGGAATTCATTCACAATCAAAGTCAATTCCATTTGATCCAATTCAATTACTATCTTTCTTGCGCCTTCAAATCCTTCCTTTCTTTTCATTTCTCTAGTTCGTTCATGCACCTTTTTAAATTCAATTCACCCAAATTCTCATTCCTCTATATAGTTGGACCACGCCAAAAAGATGTAGATGACGGAAATTTTTGAGTAAACAAAACAAAATAGAAATTGCTGAGAATGTTAAGAAGAGAGTTACAAAGGTTTTTTTTTATCTATTGCCGTCAGTTGTGGTCAAACAACTCTTTGACTTGTGAGAACCGTCAATTTAAAGGATTGGCGTTCATAAAAAATATGACACAAAATGCTGGCTCGACTTAACACCTTTGTCCCTTGTCCGATCGGGTGCTCTTCTCTACCAAGTGTTTCAACGGAAAAAGTCCTCATTAATCTTTGCCCAAGATCTAGCACATATATGATAGAAGTGAGTATATTGTATAATGGAGAGAAGCAAAGGTTTGTTTATGGTGTTATATGGTTTTATCATGTAGAAGGTTTAATTATATTTTACACGTGTATATAAATTATTCAAATTATAATTACAATGTCTAATTATGTATAAATATAATAAAAAATTATGAGTGGAAAATTAATTAGAAGTATAATTGTAGTGAAAATCTATTCTTAAATTGACAAAGTGTTAAAGAAAAAACTTACTAGCTCGTGTCGTTAGGAGGAGGCTAATGTTTTCGAGTGATCTTTTCAATTAATTTGTCTATTGAAAATAGTTATAATCTACGGTGTAAAAAGTATTCTTATTAAACTAAAATCTCTCCTACTTAATTTATATTTTTCCATTGGCTCTGTGGATTTTAGCTAGTAGTATTTTCTATTTTTGGTAGGAGAAAGTGTCATATTTTTTGCATCATGTTTAAGGCTTTGATATGTCTATTGCATGTACTAGCTATCTGACAACTTAAACAGATGTGTTTTGTCTCTTACATAGCAACTTAAATAGAGGGCAGATGTCTCAACTATGTTACCATGGTTCCCTGGGTGGGATTATCATGAGAATACTCGACCTCCATTTCCCCCTACTAGATTTAGTAGGAGTATTTCATGCTTCTAGTATATTGATTTCATAATTTTAAAACTCTCTCAATTGTAGATTTCATAACTTTAAAACTCTCTCTGTTGTAAATTTCATAAGAGTTTATGTCGCATTATAATATCATTTGGTAAGGCTTGTTTTTAACATTGAAATTTATTTTTTTGTTTTTTTTTTTTTTTTTTAATTATATAGGTTTTTGTTTAATGTTGATGGAAATATGATGATTTCGATTGAGATGTATTTATATTTTGAATGTAAGCATTTGTTACAATGTGGGTTGTTTTGAAATGGATGATGCATGGATAACAATTGTTAGATTTTTCCTTCTATGTCTCAATATCATATTTCATTTGCATTTGCATTTGTGTGGTTCCTCTAAAAAGTGCTAGTTCAAATCTAGAGCAATTTCTTATTAAAAAAAAAATCAATTTCTTATGAATCGAAAATCATGATTATTTCCTCTCAAGTTGCATTGTAGTAGTCTTTTGGAAACTTTAAAAGGATTACATTACTTCTTTTTTAAATAAGTTTCAATTTATAAAAGAAAATATTCTTAGTGGCACTTATCAGTGTTGAAATTCCTCCTAGAAAATAGTGTTAGGATAAACCACGGATAGAAATAAAAACTACATGCAAATATAACCAATAACAGAAAATAATAAATCACACAGAAATGAACACAAGGCACCAAGATTTAACGTGGTTCACCCAATCCCTGAGCTACGTCCACCAAACAGCAAGTCCAATCTTATTACAATCTAGTGATTACAACCTGATTACAGTCTGTAATCCCTTACAGCTCAATACCGCCGCAAGAACCAATTTCGCATCACACTATATTACAATCCCTAACCCTAAGCCCTTTTATACAAGTATTAAACCACTTTAGGGTTATAACATGTCGGCCATAAATTAGCCATAACTTTAGTGGTGAATCTACGAATGGCGAATCTACGAATAGTACCAAAAAAAAAAACTAACTATGAAGTATGTACAGTACTTTCCTGATCAGTCACCACAATCTAGCAATCTCCCACTTAGGGACTTATCAAGCTCCACCCTAAACAACAATCTCCCACTTGGAGACTAATCCTGTAGCAATACCACTACCACATGGGGCTCCCACTAGATCAAACCACCCTGGACTCTGCTATTCTTTTATTCATGTTCAGTCTAACAGACCAATCGAAGCTGAAAAGGAGTTCAGCTTCTCCCTTGTTACAACCTTTGTCAACATATATGTTGGATTGTCATTTGTATGTATCTTCTCCAGCTTTAACTGTCCATCCTCCAAAACTGACCAAATGAAATGGTACCGCAATTGTATGTGTTTGGTCTTAGAATGCAAAGTTGAATTCTTTGCAAGATGAATGGCACTCTGACTATTTGTGAACAAATAATTATCCTTCTGAGGATGTACCAATTCTTCCAAGAAGAACTGAAGCCATATCATCTCCTTGGTTGCCTCTGTAGCAGCAACATACTCTGCCTCTATAGTGGATAGAGCATTAATCTTCTATAACCTAGAAACCCAGCTCACGGCTGCCCCACCAATAGTAAAGACATAACCTGTATTACTTCACCTGGGATCAACATCTCCTACCAAATCTGAGTCAACATAGCCTTGTAAATCAGTAGTAGAGCCCCCAAAGTGTAAACACTTATTGGATGTTCCTCTCAAATATCTGAGAATCCACTTGAATGGATTCCAATGCTCAAATCTTGGATGACTCATATACCTGCTAACGACTCCCACTGCATGGGTAATATCTGGCCTAGTGCATACCATAGCACACATCAAGCTTCCTACAGCTGAAGCATAGGGTACCTTGGACATCTTATCCTCCTCTTCATGTGTCTTAGGACACATCTCCTTAGTCAACTTCAAATGACCAGGTAAAGGTGTGCTGACAGCTTTAGCATTCTCCATAAAAGAAACATTGCAACACCTTCTCAACATAATCAACTTCAGATAGCGTCAATGTTCTGTTCTTCCTATCTCTGCAAATCTTCATACCAAGGATTTGTTTTGCTGCCCCCAAATCCTTCATAGCAAATGCATGTGCTAACTGGCATTTCAGCCCCTTAATATGATCCATGTTAAACCCAGCTACAAGCATATCATCAACATATAAACATAAAATAATGTAGCTATCATCATCCAGCCTCTTAAAATAAACAAAATAATCTGAATGACACATGTTATAGCCATGCTCATGCATAAACCTATCAAATTTTATATACCATTGCCAAGTTGCTTGCTTTAAGCTATATAAACTTTTCTTCAATTTGCACACTAAGTTCTCCTTACCTTTGACCTCAAATCCCCGTGGCTGAGCCATATATATTTCTTCATCCAAATCACCATGAAGGAAGGTTGTTTTAACATCCAGCTGCTCTAAATGCAAATCTTCAGTAACCACAAGACTTAAAACAGTACGGATAGAAGTCATTTTAACAACAGGAGAAAATATCTCATCAAAATCAATTCCCTTTTTCTATGCAAATCCTTTTACAACTAACCTGGCCTTAAATCTTTGCTTACCTCCTTCCTCTTCTTTCAACCTGTAAACCCACTTATTCTGTAAAGCCTTTTTACCTGCAGGCAACTTGCACAAATCCCATGTCTTATTCTTTAGCAAAGAGTCTATTTCATCTTTCATTGCAGACTCCCACAGAATCTTAGTATCCACCTGCACAGCTTCATCATAACATTCAGGTTCACCAGCATCAGTAAGTAAAATAGAATACAAAGAGGGAGAAAATCTTTGTGGAGGTCTAATTGGCCTCATTGACCGTCTAAAATTCACTGGTGTGTGTGGTATTTGTTGTTGTGGTTGTTACACATCATGAGGAATGGCTAGAACATCAAGTTTTGGAGTATCATCTAGCACTACATAATCATCTTCTTTCTTCTCATGTAGCTGCAACAAATTTTTGTACAACACTTTCTCATTGAATATGACATCCCGGCTTCTTACAATTTTATGATTTTCAAAATCCCAAAGCCTATAACCAAATTCATTAATGCCATATCCAACAAAGACACATTTCTTTGATTTAGCTTCTAGCTTGGTTTTATTTTCAAAGTCTATATGAGCAAAAGCTTCACAATCGAAGGTCTTGAGAAAAGAATAACTCACCTTCTTACCAGTCCATACCTCCTCTGGAATACCACAGCCCAAAGGAGTAAAGGGACTTATATTAATCAAATATACAGTAGTATTGATAGCCTCTGCCCACATGTGTAAGGGCAACCCAACATGCAACCTCATGCTCCTTGCGCGCTCCATGATAGTCATGTTCATGCGTTCAACCACTCCATTTTCTTGTGCAGTCCTTGGAACTATTTTCTGTCTACAAATACCATTAGTGGAGCTGATGGGGACACAACCCAACAACAGAATGGACACAATAGAAAAGGGAAATTATATTAACTGAGAAAATAAGCTAGTACAAACAGTGCAGAGAAAATAAACTTCAAAACATGCCCTACGGGCTTACAATAGCATAAATCTGGAGAATATTTCTCCTTTTAGCACCTCCTCTCAAGCTCCAATCCGAACTGCCTTTTACAATGCCAAAAATCTCCTTAAATAGACCCTGGAGGGTTAAGGACTAGGAGTACATTCTAGAAAGTGCTAGTAGGCATCCACCGACAAAATAGAAGGTTCCAGAAGCTGCGTTAGAAGTCGGTGCAAATCTAGAAGAATCCAGAAACGATAGCCGAACTTCCGGGAGGCATAACTTTTGAACCGTAGCTCCGATTGACGAACCGTTTATATTTTTGGAAAGCTCTCGAAGCACTCTATAGTCCTATGGACCAGCTTCGCTCGTCTCCCATTTGTCGATCCTTTTCGAGGTCATTTAATGCCCCAAACCTGACTTTGAAGCATTCTTAGGAGGTCTCCAAAACCCAAAAAACTGCAATAACTTTCAAACCGTGGGGCCTATTGACCTAATTCTTTTTTTGGAATGATCTAAATCATTATTACATTCATCTGGCCAATTCACACCTTCTAGTTTACCGAAATGATGGCCCAAATACATGCTCCTATTTTTTCAAAAAATTTAAACGCACTGATAGTTGAACTATGAGAGTTGGAACCTTTATTTGAGCCAAATGGGTATCCAAAAATGTAAAGACATGAAACAGAAACTAAGTCTAAGTACATTTTTTTGGGTGACATAGGATTGCCCTTATATCTCTAGATGCTCCTGCATCAGACACCCAGGGTAGATTGAAAAGTGACCCTGTCACTTTATGGATGGTAGAGGAAATCCCAAATGGGAAACCTCAGCTGCTGAAATCCAAGTTGAGTCCTCGATCGGCCGTCCTTTCCATTTGACCAAATACTCTTCATACTGCCTGTTTCTGGTACTCCTACCCACACGATGATCTAGAATGTCTTCTATCTCCTCCTTCTTAGAAGCAGGAATTGGACATGGCTCTAAAACCAGCTCCTCATCTGCACCATCATCATGATACTCTGTTAAATCTGCAATGTTGAAAATGGGAGAAATGTGAATACCATCTGGGAGCTCCACCTCATATGCATTTCTTGAGTTATGTTTCTTCAAAACTTTGCAGGGGCCAAATTTCTTCATTTTCAGCTTGTTGTAAGTACCAACTGGAAATCTTTCTTTTCGTAAGTGCACCATGATTAGATCCCCTACTTGGAATTCCTTATGTCTTCTCCTTTGATCAGCCCTAGCTTTATACTCTTGATTCATCTTGATAATGTGTGCTTGAACCTCCTCATGTAGATGCTTGATGTGTTCAGCAAATTCCTCAGCTTCAGCACTTGTCCTCTCCCCTTGTTCTATCTTCCTCAATTCTGGTGCAGTCCTTGGGCTATTCCCATATACAATTTGAAATGGTGATTTTCCAGTACTCCTATTTACAAAGTTATTATAAGCAAACTCTGCCTGTGGTAGAATCAAATCCCATCCCTTGGGCTTATCTCCAACTACACATCTCAGCAAATTGTCCAGACTTCTATTTACCACTTCTGTTTGGCCATCAGTCTGTGGGTGATGCGTGGAACTGCATTTCAAGTCTGTTCTCAACTTCTTCCACAATGTCCTCCAGAAATACCCCACAAATTTAGTATCTCGGTCAGAAACTATACTCCTTGGAAGACCATGTAGTCTTACCACCTCTTTGAAAAACAAGTTTGCAATATGGACAACATCATGAGTTTTGTGGCATGGAATGAAATGTGCCATTTTGGAGAACCTATCAACCACCACGAATACTGAGTCATTACCCCTTTGTGTCCTTGGCAATCCAAGAACAAAATCCATACTTATGTGCTCCCATGGCCTTGATGGAACAGGCAATGGCTGATATAGGCCAGTATTTTGACTAAACCCCTTGGCAACTTGACAAACCTGGCAACTCTGTACAAACTTCTTCACATCCTGTGTAATTTGAGGCCAAAAATAATTTTCTCTAAGAATGGCAATGGTCTTATCCCGACCAAAATGTCCTGCCATCCCTCCACTGTGTTTCTCCTTAATCAGATTTTTCCTCATGGAACTCCTTGGAATGCACAATTGACTACCTTTGAACAACATGCCATCCTGAATCAAATAGTCTAACCACTTGGTTCTATCTACAACAACAGGTTCTTTACAAGCTTTCCATGCTTCAGCAAAATCAGGATCCTCGGGGTACAAATTCTTGAGTTCATCAAACCCAACTACTTCAACCTGCATTGTTGTAAGCAACAGTTGTCTCCTACTTAATGCATCTGCAACCCTGTTAGATTTTCCACTTCTATGCTTCAACACAAATGTATAACTCTGCAAGAATTCTACCCACTTCATATGCCTCTGATTCAATTTACCTTGGCTATTTAGGTACTATAATGCCTGATGATCAGTATACAAAACAAATTCCTTTGGTAATAAATAATGCCTCCATTTCTTTAAGGCCTGAACTATTGCATAGAACTCTTGATCATAAACAGAATACTTCTTCTTTGCATCATTCAATTTTTCACTAAAATATGCAATAGGCTTACCTTCTTGGCTTAATACAGCCCCAATAGCACTACCACTATCATCACAATCCACCTGGAATACTTTTCTAAAATCTGGAAGTGCCAACACAGGTTGTTCAGTCACCTTCTTCTTCAGCAATTCAAAACTTCTCGCAGCTGCTGCAGTCCATTTGAACTCTTTTCTATCCCCTCTTATTGTATCAGTTAGAGGTGCACATATGCCACTGAAATTCTTAATAAACTTCTTGTAAAAACTAACCAGACCATGAAATGATCTTACCTCAGTAGCAGACCTTGGAGTAGGCCATTCCAAGATGGCTTTTACCTTCTCTGGATCCATTTTGAGACCTTCAGGTGATATAACAAATCCCAAATAGACTAACTACCTTTTTGCAAAGACACACTTCTTTAGATTAATTAACAGTTTCTCTTCCCTTAGCCTTTCAAGGACACTACGAATATGCAGTAAATGTTCTTCCAAAGTCTTGCTAAAAATTAAAATATCATCCAAATAGACAATAACAAATTTTCCCAAGAACTTCTTAAGTACCTCATTCATGAGCCGCATGAAGGTGCTTGGGGCGTTCGTCAATCCAAAGGGCATGAATAACCACTCATAAAGACCCTCCTTGGTCTTGAAGGCTGTTTTCCACTCATCTCCTTCTCGAATCCGTATTTGATGATAGCCACTCTTCAGATCTATCTTTGTGAAGTACTAAGCTCCACTCAAGCAGTCCATAAGATCATCCATCCTTAGTAAAGGAAACCGGTACTTGATGGTTATCCTATTTATAGCTCGAGAATCTGTACACATCCTCCACTCTCCATCCTTCTTTGGTGCAAGTACTGCAGGTACTGCACATGGACTCAGGCTCTCTCGAATCAAGCCCTTCCTCAATAGCTCCTGAACCTGTCTATTTAGCTCCTCTGTTTCAGTAGGAGTCATCTTGTGAGCAGCCTTGTTAGGCAAACTAGCTCCTGGAATCAGATCTATCTGATGACTGATTTGCCTTACTGGTGGCAATCCATCTGGAACATTATCAGAGATAATATCTCCAAATTCCCCTAGTAAATCTGAAACTTCAAATGGTATTTCACTACTACCTTCTTTATCTTTCCTAGGAATCAAAGCATAGCACATATGCTGATGTTTCATGCCATCTAAAAACTTCCTTCCATCAACAAGACAAATCCTAGCACTGCTACATACCTTTTCACCTTCCTTTTTCATGGGCTTCAATTTGTGGCGAACTCCATCCTTTGTCAGAGAGTATGTGTTTGCATGTCCATCATGTATTGCATGTCTATCAAACTGCCATGGTCTACCCAACAATAGATGGCAAACATCCATCGAAATAACATCACAGAGAACTTCATCATGGTAACTCCCAATTTTGAATTTTACTAAACATTTTTCACTTACCAGGACCTTATGATCATCTTTTACCCAAGAAATCCAATAGGGCTGGGGATGTTTCTCCCTCTTGAGCTTCAGCTTAGAGACCATCTCTTCTGATACCAAGTTATCAGTGCTACCACCATCAATGATCACATCACAACATTTATCCTCACACTTGCATCTGGTACGGAACAAACTCCTCTGTTGTCCTAGTTCATTCTCACCACTTAGTAGGACTCTTTCATTTACCAAGGTCTCTCCTCTTTCTGCATCCTTTGAATGTGATGATTGTGCATCCTCATCCACATGAGCAACCCTAGCTTGGCCCTCAGCTCTCCTATCTGTCCTTCCTTGTCGTTGAGGGCATTCAAAGGCACGATGACCTTCTTCATTGTAATGGAAACAGGTACCACAGAAGCCTCCTCTTCCTTGTCCACATCCTCTACCTCTTCCTCTTTGATTTCCAAAGTCTTGATCACGGGAGCGGTTGAAACCCTCATTCCTCTGGTTCCTGCTAGTACCCTCATCTTCATTTTTCTTTTGAGTTTCATTGCGGCCTCCAGATAATCTACCACTTCCCCTTCCTCCTTGACCGTGCCCTCTTTGTCTTCCTTCAAACCTTTTACTCAGCTTCTCTTCAACTCGTAGGGCAAACTGGTATGCTTCTTCAACGCTGGTCATTCTTACCAGACTTAATTCCTCCTGGATGCTAGGTCGCAACCCACTGATATAACAAGCAACCTTCTCCTTATTTGCTTCTGCATGCCCCGCTCTAATCAGGAGTCGGTAAAATTCCTCTGTATATTCTTGGACTGATCTTCCTGCTTGCTTTAACCCATGCATCTTCTTAAACAGATCAAGCTCGTAGTCCACAGGAATGAACTGCTTCTTCAATTTGTCCACCATGCGATCCCATCTTGTGATCTTCTCCTTCCCTCTTCTAAGTATTTCCAGTTGAATCTCTTGCCACCAAATTTTGGCATGGCCTTTCAGTTTGGCCTTTGCAAACTTAACCCTATTTGGGTCCCTTATATCCTCATACTCAAAGTATTCTTCCAGTTCATTGATCCAATCGATCAACTAATCTGGTTTCAAATTTCCCGAAAATATACCCACTTCAATTGTAGGTCTTTTCCCAAACTTAGTAATGGCCCTAAAAAGCCTTTCCTCTACAGGATTTAGAACTTCCCCGTCAACTTCCATTACTTCCTTTTCATTGTCATCCTCACTATTGTCATCTGCGGCAACATTTGCTCCTCTACGAAGCTCCTCTTGCAATGCTTGTACCTGTCTCTGGAGGGCTCTAACCTCCTCAGGATCAATAGCTCTGGCCCTTCCGCCACGCTCTCTTTGCGGAGGCATCTTCTAACTCAAACCCACAACCACACAGTCCTGGTGCAAACTGCCTCACAGTCGGTGCTCTGTCTACACACTCAGGAAAACCCGCTCTGATACCACTTGATGGGGACACAACCCAACAACAGAATGGACACAATAGAAAAGGGAAATTATATTAACTAAGAAAATAAGCTAATACAAACAGTGCAGAGAAAATAAACTTCAAAACATGCCCTACGGGCTTACAATAGCATAAATCTGGAGAATATTTCTCCTTTTAGCACCTCCTCTCAAGCTCCAATCCGAACTGCCTTTTACAATGCCAGAAATCTCCTTAAATAGACCTCGGAGGGTTAAGGACTAGGAGTACATTCTAGAAAGTGCTAGTAGGCATCCACCGACAAAATAGAAGGTTCCAGAAGTTGCATTAGAAATGGGTGCAAATCTAGAAGAATCCAGAAACGGTAGCCGAACTTCCGGGAGGCATAACTTTTGAACCGTAGCTCCGATTGACGAACCATTTATATTTTTGAAAAGCTCTCGAAGCGCTCTATAGCCCTATGGACTAGCTTTGCTCATCCCCCATTTTTCGACCCTTTTCGAGGTCATTTAATGCCCCAAACCTGACTTTGAAGCATTCTTAGGAGGTCTCCAAAACTCAAAAAATTGCAATAACTTTCAAACCGTGGGGCCTATTGACCCGATTCTTTTTTTGGAATGCTCTAAATCATGATTACATTCATATGGCCAATTCACACCTTCTAGTTTACAGAAATGATGGCCCAAATACATGCTCCTATTTTTTTGGGATTTTCAAACGCACTGATAGTTGAACTATGAGAGTTGGAACCTTTATTTGAGCCAAATGGGTATCCAAAAATGTAAAGACATGAAACAAAAACTAAGTCTAAGTACATTTTTTTGGGTGACACAAGATTGCCCTAATACCTCTGGATGCTCCTGCATCAGGAGCAATAATCTTCAAATTCATGACTACAATACTCACCACCATTATCAGATTTGAGACATTTTAATTTCTTACCAGTCTCATTTTCAACCAAGCATTTTCATTTCTTAAAAGTTTGAAATACATCATATTTATGTCTAAGGAAATAAACCCATAC
>CM053793.1:533681267-533889196 GCA_028749045.1 Cupressus sempervirens
TCTATTGATGCTGAGGATAATAGTATCAATAAATTTGTTGCACCTCCTAATTAGAATTTTCAAATTTACACCAACCCTTTCCCTTCATATCATTAATCAACTCTTTTCTCTTGTGACTAATATGACTTATGATGATAAGGTAGAAGAAGCTAACCATGTGGTTCATCATGTTAATTCTCAACCTCAACCTTCATTTTCACCTTCTCTTCCTATCACCTTGGATCATGCTGATATGTTTGAAGAACATAATGCTCCTCTCTATAATGCTACTAGAATTTCTCATATCCCTTTTGTGGTATTTTAATTGATCCCTCTTCCTTCGTGAATGTCATCACTAAAGAGAATATTTTTAATAATTGATCTCATAAGAATATCTATGACATAGCTGATGTTTGGATTCAAAATTGTAATAGTTATTTTATCACCCTCAAGGTTATATCAATTTTTCTGTGACCCTTTCTAGTAAGGTTGTGCACACTATCTTAGTTATCATTCCTACTTTTGATCAATTACAAGTTAGGATTGATACTTCATGGCTTTCTTCCATACAAGTTGTGTTAAGATAGACTTCTATAGATTCTCATATCCTCAAAATTGTGTTGAGATAGACTTCTATTCAACATTTCTTCCCTCAAATATCCTTGCCTCTTGATCATCTTTATTGATCCTATCATAAATATAAGGTAGATAAGATTCTTGAGATTATCCTTGCTAATTAAGGTTAATACTCCTACAACTATCTTGCCTGCCCCACCTATTCCTCATCCTAAAATTCCTCAACATGTAGTTGTTCCCTCTACAGAATCTATGATAGTTGATCCTAGTCCTTCAAGTTTTTCTCGTTATATCATTTTCAATCAACATGCATGTAAGCATTGCAAGAATTATCAAGCTAAGGCCAAGGTACATGCTCTTGCTTCTCAAACTACCTCTTCATCTCAACCTTTTCCTTCCTTTGATCAATCCATGTTTGAGCATTTGGAGGTAGTTTATCATAATAATAATATGTGAATGGATAAACATGATGATTTTGTTCATATTTTAGATTATATTAATCTTGGTGTGGAAGATTCTCTTGAGGGCAATATTAATTCAAATGAACATTTTAGTGATGATGAATATGAAAACATTGATATGGATTATGATTTTCCTATATGCTTTCTAAATAGTTATCACTCACTCCTAGTGATGCTAACCAGATTCCATGCTTGGATATGGTTGTGGTTCCTACTATGTTATATGTGTACCTATTTAGAGTTTCCTATCTTTCCTTAATGGTACAGAATGGGGGAGGTAGGTGACACAATTGAAGTGGAATTCTCTAGCATGGTATTCTTTGTGTGTATGTGTTGTATTTTTCTCGTATTGTGATCTTTGACATTTTTTTAAAAAAAATTGTTTTAGACGATTCTTGTTTCTCTGTTGGAACAAGATGATAGAGTAATCAAAGATGTCACACACATTTTTCTACTTGTATCTTTGTTCTTCTACATGTTGTTACATGTTATGGTGTATATGTGCTATTGTTTGTGCATGTACCTTTGTGTATTTTTCTTGGATTCTTGCAACATGGTAGCACTGATTCTTTTTTGTCTCTATGTTTTCGACCCAAAAATACTCTTCTTTGTATCTATTATGTATTTTTCTACCATTGTGTTGTAGTTATACTTCCTTTGGAGAATGATGACATTTCATACTTGATATAATATTACATATTATCATATGATCATACTAGCCCCAAAGTTAGTAGATCCCCTTCATGCTCTATTTTTGTCATGTGTTTGTTTCCTTTGAAGTGTTCTCTCTTGGTGGCACTTCATGGTGGGAATTTTTCCAGTGGATGTATGTATGTTTTCATTAAATAATTTTCTCCCATTAAGGATTTTTCAATCACTTTACATGGGGGTACACACTTTGCTCATTTGTTCACACATGCACTTTGATGATTTGGATTGCTCTATCGAACTATTAAGAGTAAATGGGTGTTGGTGTAAATAAGTATTTACTATTTATACTTTATTTAAGTTTACCTAGGATAATGCATATTCATATTACCTAAGTCTACTACATCTATTTATGAGATAAACCTTTGTATTCTTATCCTCTTATTGTTGCACGTGAATTTATGCACAATGGAGGATAATCCACTCGTGGTGGACGTGCTTAATTGTTATGCTTATCTCTTTGCATGAATCCTAGTCATCTTGATTGCTTTTATAATATACAAGGAACTTCTATGATGTATTTATCCAATTTTCTGGTTAATCCATTCTCATTTGATCATATCTTGTCTCTCTTGTGCTATCTCTTAAGCTTCTAGATCTTGGTATTTCATTCTTGCCTTAGGAAAATTCTTACATGTTACCAAAGCTTGAGGTAGAATCTTACATGGTATCAAAGATATAAATAGTTCTTACATGGTATCAAAGTTGAAGGAGCATCCATTGCATAGCCATTGGAGATATTTTTTTTCAGGTCAAGGTTGGAGCTTGTTGGTGCAAATCAAATGTTGGCATCACATTCAAAAGGTCAAAAAGCCCCTAAATGGACTTGTGTTTCATCAAAATCAAACATCTAAAAGAATCATTTGAGTTTTGGAGGTAGAATATGGTGATTCGGAAAAAATAATTACAGAGGTGATTTTCAAACAACGATATCTCCCTCATACGGAATCCTTTTTCTGAGCAATTTTTTTTTTTTGGTTTGGGGTAGAATTTTGTGATCTACACATTACTGCAAGTTGTTTGTAATCTTTATTCCTAAATGTTTCTGAAAATTGTAAATCCCAATTTTTACAACTTTAAAGGCTTTATTTGGGCTCATATGGGCACATATTCAGGTGTTTTATTCTTAAGTACATAATTTTTTATCTACTTTCTAGATCTAGTATCAGTTTGGAATAATTGTTAGTGGACATAGTACTTTCAAAATTTGTTCATTTTTGGCCTATTTTGGCACTTGTAATTAATTAGATCCTTGAGAGATCTTGTGTCTTATCTTTTTGAGTCTGATATAGCTTCATATTTGTTGTTGTAACCATCAAAATTAGAATTCCACTTTGGTTCATTTTGACAAGTGGAAATTGTACATGCACTAAGTATAAAGTGCCAAAACATCTATTTTGGAGGGTGTAGATGCTCAAAAATGGTTTTTCATCTACGATTTCATCTATAGGTTTCAAAATTTGTAGTTTCTAGGTTTTATTCAGACACTATTTCCCCATAGTTTGCACCCAACCTCCCAACTGCATCCTAAAATTACCAATTGCACCCAACTATGTCATGAATGTAGTTAGCACTATCTAGGTGCACTTGGGGGTGTTTTGAGCCATTTTGGCCCTCTGGGGTGCAATCTGCTCTGTCAGAGCACACCTAGTTCACAGAAAACACGCACATCAATTAGAATCTGCATGTACATTTTCTTCTAGAACATGTATTAGATGATTTTTTGTTACTAATGGTCTACTTGCAACATGTGGAAATTGTGGGATGAAGACATGATCATAACAATACTACTAATGCTTGCTTTGTAGGACATTGTTGAACACCATTGTGTGTTTGTCAAAACCATGTGTGTGGATTTCCTAGATTAGATAACACTTCATTTGGTGCTTAAAATGAACTTTTTCTTTTCTACCTATCATGTATATAGTGTTTAAATCCATAGGAGTTACATTGGACGTATCCTCTCCCCTCATCATTCATGGATCTTGGGTGTAAGAGAAATTTGTGTAACTTCTATAAGAGGCCTACCTTGGACCAAGATACTCAATATTGGGTATGCCAGGGGACAACCTCAGAGCAGTAACAGGCCAAAATCCAAGTCAACATTCCAACCACTATATAAAATTTGATTATGGTGAAAGTCGTGTCAGCAGTATTGCTACATGATAGCTCTCCTCCAGTACCCTTGTGGTGCGTCAAACCCCAGTTCTTGGGGTTGGGAGACCTTCTACGAAAGTTTATCATTCACTTTTCTAACAGAATGCCCTTACTAAAAACCATATTTTAGTGGCCAAAATCCTTTTTACCCACTGGCTCAAGGGGTCACCCATGCCCATGAAGACATCCTACATTCTCGCGGTCCTTAGTAGAGGCAACAGTCCCTTGGGAAGTAGATCTTGGTAGCCCTAAGAAGTGAGTGCGCTGTAAAGGGGAGCCTGTGGTGCCAAGATCCTAGGTTTTCTACTCTAGATAAGCGTGGCTAAACTTTTCTTCAAGTAAGAATTCAGTAGATACAGTCCTAAAAGCCTAGGTTGTGGTGTGTTTGTTCACTTTTAACAATAGCTATTCTTGTCATAATGTGTCTTGCATGTGTGTAAAACATAATCAAGATAAAAGCCAACATTCAAATTTACACCTTGGAAACTTGCAAACACTTGTCAAAACATTACACATTGTCAAAACATTTCAACCTTTGTCCAAACTTTACAAACTTTGGTTCAACACATCCAAACCTTAGAAAACATGGCAACTTGTGATCCTAAATGTGCTTGGCAAAACGTAGATATCATTCTTGCATAGACTCCACTTACATTAACCCTAGTCTAAGCCTCATACTTGAATCATATAGATTTCATATTGCACCTTTTAGTACTCATTTATTATTCAGTACCTTTCATATTGCATCCATTTGGGTTTAGTTTACCTCCCTTAGTTTTTTGCATTCCCATCTCAAAATCAATTCTTTGCATCCACCAACTTGCATCTTTGCATACCTAACCATCATCTTGCACACTTTAACCCTCATTTTGGGTATCCTAAGAATAATTTTGAACCTTCATTATATTCTTAACATTTTCCTCTATTTTTTACCTCACTATGGCATCAATATAGAAATCATAGCTTCCAGAATTGCCTTAGTTTTAGCCAAGTTTACCAACTGCGTCCTGAAACTACCAACTATGACCAAACTAGCCCCAACTGCATCATGGACATATTTGGTACTATTTGAGCACACTTGGTGGTTTGAGGACCTATTTTGGGATTCTAGATAACATTTTGAGGCTTTTACAGTGTCCTTAGGTACCTAGTTAGCTCCCCTTGCATTAGCTTGCCCAGATCTGCATTCTACTTCACCTAGTTTTCATTACCTTCACTTAGGACATCATTCCTTAGGTCATAACCTCTATTCTACATCTCCCAACCCATCATAACATCAACCTCAACATCTTAGCTTCCTAGCATATCAACTTGGCAACCATACCCTTCAAAATCAGCAAACATTCATCCTAGTTTACCAACTGTGCCCAGAAACTACCAATTGTGCCCAAACTGGCCCCAACTACATCATAGGCATATTTGGTACTATTGGAGCACACTTGGAACTTTCAAGGCACACTTGGGCACCTGCATGACCATTTTGGGCTTCCAAACAGCACTTTGGAACCCTAAAACTGCATTTAGGAGCCTCTATACCTCCTCATTCTGCACTTGACCCAAAACCGCATCTTGCACCCAAAATCCCATTTTGCATCATAGGAATTGTCCACATTGCATATCCAATCAGCATCATCACCATCTCAAGTCCCCTAGATGTCATTTTGAACCCCAAAACCTTTGAACTTAGTCAAAAATCTAAACAAAAGTATGAACTCTAGAGTTTTACATTGTGTCAACAAATGATGGATCTTGACCATGGTCATTTTATCATTTTCTTTTATATTTTCTTTGGTCAAACACTACCTATTTCAAGTTAGATTTGCCTTTGTCATTTTGATCTTATCATTTTTTGTCCCTTTTTTGGTCAAGATCCAAAGTCTATTGGCATAACATTAAACTCTTAGGTTAATACCTTGTAAAGATTTCACCTAAGTTCAAAACCTTGCATATACCTCTATCATTAGCATAATCATATTCCTAAATGTCATTTTGACTTACCCTAGTTTTACATCCCCTTCACCTTGCATTTATCAACATCCTAGCATCATTTTCACTATCAAACCCTACCAAAGTGTCCATCGATCAAATTGTCTTCTAGATCATTTACCCTCATTTTGCATATCCCAAACGTCATTATCAACCCTTGGAAACCATTCCTTGCATAGTCTACCTTGCATAAATCAACCTTTGGCATCCTTAACAAGTCCAAAATGTAACCCTAATTGTCATTTTGCATACCTTAGAGTCATTTTCATCCCCTCTAGTCAAGCTTCAAAACAGCACCTTGCATTCGCATTTGCATAATATCCCTAGCACATTTGCACTTTGCATGTCAAAACCTAATTCATTTAGCATTTCCTCACATTCCATAACATCCCTAAACACTTAAAAATCCAAAAAACACTCATATCTTGCATACCTACATCTTAGTTATCAAGTTTTGACCTCTTTTACCAACTGCAGCCCTATTTTACCAATTGCACACTTCAAGTGCGCAACTGGTGTTTTCAGGATGCACTTGGTAGTTTTAGGATGCACTTGATAATTAGGTGTTTCATTCTAGGTTCCAAAACCCTAATCTACACTTCCACACCTTGCATTGCATCCCAAGGCCTTAGGAAACACTCTAAATCACTCAACACACTCCAAATTTGCATTTTAGGCACCCTAGCACCTTTGTTTACCCATTACATACCTCCTACTTACCAACTGCTTACTTTTAGGCCTCCAATTATATCATAGGCACACTTGGTACTATCTGAGCATAGTTGATAGTTTAGGTGCACACTTGGGAGGCAGAAAAGTCCATTTAGGTTTTCCCCCATTACATCTGCATTCTTAGGTATCATGCCAACACTTACTAGGAGACAATCAACTCAAAGACTCGAGGAACTTTATCAACCCTTGTTTTCTAAAGCACAAGTACAACCAAAACCCTATCCATGATAGAAGAAGAGCAAGAAGACCCAACAACCATTTTATGAAGACCAAATCAAGGTGTCACAATCTTTACTTGCAGACCCCTTAAACATGTATCTGCAAGATCATCATAATCAAGCTATGACACAACAAACCTTGACCAATGCACCTACCATGAGATTTCCTCCAAACTCCTTTCCCACACATGGGATGGTTCAATGTAGTCCTAACTTTGAACCTATATTCATGTTGATACCACCCGGAGGAGGAAGTGTGCCAGCCACACCCGAAGATGAACAATCACACTCCTTCGAATTCAGCCAACCTAACACAAGTACCTTCCACACTAACACATCAAATATACAAGGTACTGTACACCTCATTTATGAATCTAACACTAATTATGGCATCACTAATGAAGAAATGGCTAGGGCATGTCAAGACAAAAACTTCCATAAAAACTTCAAACTTTTGGCAGCCCAAGAAATTGTCAAATTCAACCCAAATGTGGAAGGACCTAAGTCCAAACATCAAACCAACAGAACCATTGAATACATACAACCCATGATCAATTTGGACTTAGATAAGGGAAAACAACCTTTGGATTTTTCAAACATGATAATGGCACCTATAAGGTCCCATCAAGAATCAACCATCGAAATCCTCCAAAGTACATTTGAACACATCAATGTTAACCCCTTGTTTGATGAAATACCACCAATCCCTAAATACCCAAAAGGTCATTAAGACTTGACCTTAGTCACATGATGCAATAAAAAGATGCATCTAAAAGGACTTGTGCTCTAGGGATGCAAAACATACCTCCTTTGGAGAGAAATCAACAAAGTGCACCTTTGCTCCTAACTCTACCAAGTGTTATGACATCAAATGTTAAGGAGCCTCCCACGAGTACACTATGTGAGACATCAAGTGCAAAAATCCCTATGGACACACAAAGGAAAAGTCTTATTGACATTACACACATTCCCAAAAGGAACACATCTCATGATCAAATCAATATGATGTCACAAGGAGGAACATCTAACACCCAATGATACCAAAGCAACAATACCAACATGATGGTCAACTCACAAGGACTTAGTCAACTCCCATAACAACATCAACCTAACACTTCCAACCCTTAATGAAGTCTACATCCACTTAACACACATTCCACATAACAACACCAACACCAACCACAACAACAACAACCACAAGCGGTACAACCATCCAACGTCCCTAACACACAATCCAACATAAACCCACTTGAATTACATGCAATGTATCAACAACAAATCCAACAACAACAAGCAATGTTTTCTAAACAACAAGAGCAATTCAAGCAATAGTTGGAATATCAAAGACAACTTGAGCAACAAATTGCATACTAGCAACATTTATTGCAACAACAACATGTGCCACAACAACCTCAATAGATACCTCTACAATAACAATCACATACATGGTCTCACATACAAGCAACAGAGGTATCCCAATAGTAACTGCCACACATGGCACAACAACAACACACGGTACATCAATCGCAGTTGATACTACAACAAGTATCACATCAAATATCACAACAAGTACCCTAGCCATAGGGACCTTTCTATCTTTGAGGTACCAACATACCTCCACCACCTGGTGACACATCACCAGACTCATCAGACATAGAAATGTCAGAACCAAGTAGACATAGCTCCCGCCATAGAAAATAGTCTACTCATAGACACAAAAGACTTGAAGGAAAGTCTATCATGCAAAACCCTAATGAAGAGCTATTACAACAATTCAAACAACTTTCCAAACAATTTGAGGCATTGGGAGTCCAAAAGAAATAGGCTTTATATATAGAAAGGGACTTACATCCTAACACATTCGGTAAAAGTCTATATATGCCTCCATTCCAAAAATACTTTGAGGCTCCAAGGTTCAAAAAATACCAAGGAAAAGGCAACCCTGTTGATCATATCAGAGAATTTTTTGCTTCATGTACCAAACTCAGTGATGAGCCCACTTATCTCATGAGATTGTTCCCTCGTTCTCTAGGTGGGCCCACACTTGAATGGTACTCCAAACTTCCTAGTAATATCAAAACATGGTCGAAACTCACAGACAAGTTCATCTCCCACTTTTCCTTTAACATTACAAATGAAGTGACACTTTTTGATTTGTGCTCAACTAAATAGAAGATAGGAGAACCATTTATCACATTCTTACTATGTTGGAGAAGCTTAGTCAGTCGATTCTCACTAGACATTCTTGAAGAACAACAAGTAAACGCGTGCATTGAAAACTTAGTCCCAGACTTAATGTATGAACTCAAAATCAAGAGCCGAAGCACTATTTCTAAACTAATGAAAAAGGGGGCTAGTATTGAAGACGCTCTTATCCGTAAGGGAATCCTCAAGATAAACAAGGAAAACACAAATACTAGTTCCTCTAATGACAAGCCAAAAAATTTCTCCAAAAACAAGAATGTGACTAATGATGGCATTGTGGATGCACAAACAATTAGCACAACATAATCTCAACTGACTTTGAAAGGTGCAAACCCTAAGAATTCACAAACTCGCAATCAAACATCAGCCCCACAACAAAAAATTGAGACTTCTACACAAGACAAACCCTGAAGACACCCTAGAACCAATGATAGGAAATTTACACCATTGGGGATACCTCTTGAGATTGCACTACAATAGTTACTGAGTAATAACTTCCTACAGTTACCCCCGATCAAAGATGAACTATTAACCAAAGTAGATTGGTGGGATGACAAAAAATTATGTGATTACCACCGCACCAAAGGACATAAGACCTCATCATGTTTCCAACTAAAGCATGCAATAAGGGACCTTATTGATGACGGTGTAATCACAATTGATCCATCACTATTAGCATCCAACTCTGACCACACTATATTCAAAGATCCTTTGGGTAATCATGACAAAGAGAAACCCTGAATTTCAAACTCAAAATCACAAGGTAATGTGAATTACAAACGCATCAAATATGACTACACCATCAATTGCTTTAATAAGTCTAATTCTCGCATATCCATATTCACTTTAAATGCTAAAGACCCTCATTGTGCTATCACTACATGCCATACCAAGATCACCATACCTAGAGCTCCATCTAGACCTATTGCTTCTACTAGACTTGCACCCCCTAGTAGACCTGTGGCTCCTACTTCATTTGATTATAGCCTTGTTGAATAGCTTGGCAAGACTCCTACACAAATATCCATCTTTGACCTCCTACATGCATCTCCCCAACATCAGAAGATCTTGGATCAAGTCCTTAAAGAGTTAGTCATCCCAGATAACATTGATGTTGCCCAGTTCCAAGCCATGGTTGGGAACCTATCTACATCACAGCATATCACTTTTTTCCCTCATGATATTCCTAAAGACAAACCCAACCATAATGATCCCCTTTACCTTGAAGTCTTTGTCCATATTGTTAAAGTTAGAGGTGTCTTGATAGATGGAGGAGCAGGGTTGAATATCTGTACAGTTAAAGTAGTCAAAGGTCTAGGTTATTTTGAAAATGACATGGATCCCTCTCGAAGGATCACAATCAAAGCCTATGATGATGGTGAACGTTTCTCTATAGGGGTCATCATCTTACCTATCAGAGTTGGTCCAACTACTGAAGACACATTATTCCATGTCCTAGATATCGAAATGAACTGCAACATGATACTAGGATGCCCTTGGCTTCATGCTATGAAAGTAGTCCCTTCTACATTTCATCAATGTCTGAAGTTTTCCTATGACAACGTGGAGGTTACCATCCCTGGCGATCCAGATCCTTTCCATTTTTGTGCTAATCTAAGAGATGCTACTACATACCAAATCCTAACAAACAATGAAGCACAACCCACAAATTCCTCTAAGTATATGGATGCTGATATACTCCTTAGTAAGGCCAAGTAAAAGATGAAGAATGAAGAAAATGGGTGTGGAGAGTACTTTATGTCTGAAGTCTCTCACATTAGGGAGTCGCCACTTTCTCCCCTATCTTATGGTAAATCATAAATATTGAAGGATCGACACTCTGAGATTGGTACACAAAATGCCACTTCTATCAATGAGTATACATCTATATATATTGAGAAAGAAAAAGTAGACCAAGAACCCGCTTTGATATCTCCTAGCTAGTACGGACTTGGGTTTACTATCATACAGAAACAAGGCTATGATGGCTATAGCGGTCTTGGATCTCAAAAACAAGGAATCATTGAACCTATCACTACAAAAGGATGACCTCCTAGTTTGGGGCTTGAATTTGAACCATTATGAATAGGTCCTCCTAGTACTACAGTACCTACGTGTAAGACCATGGATGTTTTGAATGATGAAAAGGCATCTGAGGATATCCCAGCAGAAACCAACAATCCTCTAGCTTCTGAGCATGACCCCCATGATATAACTGACTCTAATGCCCATATCCATACCTTTAACCAAAACCCATTCAGCACTGATGATGGCATCCCCTCAAGTCATCTCGAACTATTGGATTGGGACCAACGTGGGCCACCAATTTTTGATCGATTCGACAATGATGATGCTCTCACAATAGACTTTGAAATCTATGAAGGCATTATGATTGAAGATCATAAAGAAGCAATTTCTCCTAAAGAGCACACATTGGCATATTTTGGGAAGCCAACTCCACTTTCTAGTTACAAAGCAAAAAGAGAAAATAATAACAAGCATAGATCTCTTGGTGAAAACCGAAAGGCACCATTAGACCATGAAAAATCAAAACCTAAGAAGCTCCCAAGGTTACAAGATGAAAATTATAATTCCATGAATATCAGTGTTCTAGTGTTCAACATGCTGCACAGTCTTTTGGACATCTCTCAATCAGCATTCATATGGAAGGTCATTGGTCTCAACCCTCCCAACCCTCCCTTATATCCAATTGTTTATCCCCAAATCCAGCTACCTAATTTTCCCAACACCCAAGCTCAAATCTTTATCCAATAAGCCTTTGCATATGTCATCATCAGTGACATCCCACATGACATATCTATTGACCCATTTATCCTTAGATGCCTTAATTCGCAAGAGGCAAACACTTTCTTACATATGGTACATGATGGTATATCTTGAGGCCTTTCCAGTGGTTTGATTTTAGCTACAGACTCAGAACAAATCCTGCGTAGTTATGGTCAATCATGGACCCCGAGATTATCAACTAGTAGTAGCAACAACAAATTTCTTATCAACATTCATCAGCAACATTCATGATTCCATCTAAAAGTCCTGAAAAAATATCAAAAAAATAGCAAAATGTCTTGAAAAAAGAAAAGAAAAAAGTGAAAACAGTCATGAAAAAATGGATGCCTTGATGAAAACCTGGTAAACAGGCATCTTGGCACGCAAATTTGAGTCAAGAGAAAAAATTTGTCCAAAAGTAAAAAACCTGGCAAACAGGCACTTTGGGCAAGTACCATGGTGAAAACCTGGCAAACAAGCACCGTGTGTAATCATTTATTGCTCCTCCATCTATCGGGATTCCATCTAGTTTTTCCCCCTCTGTCATTCCTTGATCATATCTTTCATATTGGAAGACATCTTGGTCCCTTATCATGGCTCATGAACTGGTTAATGTCCTTTGTTATCTTGCCTAAGCATCACCAGTCTGTACACACTTTGTCATTGGCCTTTGTATATAGTTTACATCTTGTCGGGGGGCATATTACCTACATGGTGCACAAGTTTGAACTTGAACTGGGGGCACATCCCTAAGAAATTTTTATCAATTGGACCTATCGCATAACGGATTGGAGCTAACACTTGTATATGCTTTTATGATACTGAAAAAAGCACTAAAAATCATAAAATGTCCTAAAGAAATCACTAAAAATCATAAAACGATCCTGAAAAAATCCCTAAACATCATAAAACATCTTGAAAAAAGCACTAAAAATTGTAAAATTTCCTGAAAAAATCAGTCACGCAAAAACATCAAAAATCCCCAAAAACCCTAAAAATCACAAAACCCATCAACAATTTGTAATAAACCTTGTACATATTCATTGTGATAACCACCCCTTTTGTGTACACACTTGCACTTTGCAGACTGAAACCCAAAGCACTACACTTTCAAGATAGTCACACTATTTGAACAACGTAAACCAACAATCAATCCAACATATCACTATGAACCTCTCAACTAAATCCACAAACAGAGCTATCACATCATCAACATGTCAAACACTACCCACACACCTTCAAACATTAAAAAGAAAGTAATAATGGACAATAATAGCTATTGGCTCACATTTTTTAGTGAGTGATTTATTTTTGGCTTTTTTTTTCTTTGATCATGTTCCTATGCCCCTCGATGATATAAACTGATCAATGAGAGTGGCCGAGATGGTTCATGGTCATCCTTTTCTAGTTTTGTCTATCACAATGTACCTTTGAGATTCTAGGGCATGTACATATGCCTCAGGAAGGATAAGGTCATTCTCTATCTACATCGTGCTTGTTTATGGAAAAGGCTTGCATTTGCGCTCTAGCCCTTAATGCCATGATGTGTTGCATTCCATTTGCCATATCAAAATAAAGCTCCATTTGACATATAGTACACTTTATAAAAGAAACAGTCTTTCCATCATACTAACATATCCTCATCTCATTTTTCTTCTTCATCTTGTTCTCCATCACCATGATCATGTCTTTCAATTCACCAAATCATCTTCCTCTTGCATTCATGCATCATCCTGCACTGTTAATCAACCTTCTGTGGCTTTCCACCTAGTCCAACCTCAGTCTGACATTTTTCTAACCATATTTGATCAAATCTGATCGTGTTTGATGATTTCACTCATGTTAGGAAATCTTTCCATCATTTTGGGCATGCATGCACAGTTTTAGGTCATTCCAAGTCCAATCGGGCTGATTTTGGCCCTCGGTGCCTTCTCAACTCGGATTTTCAATCCATCAATTGCGTTGGATTTGTATCTTCATTGAAAATAAAATGAGATATCATTTTCATAATTTTGTTACCTTCTTGGATGGTAACCCAAGAAATTACTCTCGGGCTCCTGATTGACCCCGTTCTGCACTCTAGACCTCATAACTTTCACATTTTAGCTCTGATTTGTGATCCGTCAATTGCTATGGTTTTGTCTTCTTATTGTAAAAAAATTGACTTATCATATGCTTATCTTAGTCAATTTATCAAGGGGGCACCCATATATATCATCCCTACTGGTGCATGTTGTGGCTTTCTCATTAGTTATTCTTTGACACAACACTCTAAATCACATTTTAATCAAAGAGGGGAAAAATGTAGACACTCAAAAATGGTTTGCATCTACAGTTTCATCACTTCTTCCATACTAATTTGTCTCATTTTCTCATTCTACTAACTTTGATCTTTTGGCCAAATTGATCATACTTTATCATTTGTATCCTCTTTCACATCAATTTCATGTCATTTCAAAATCATTTCATATTGATTCAAAACCATTTCATATCAACTCAAAATCACCCCAAATAAACTTAGAATCACTCGAAATCAGTCATAATCATCACAAAGCATATCAAACATCTCAAATCAATCATCATTTATTCATTCCTAGGTATTGTTGTGGCTTTCAGTGCCTTGGAAACTTATCAACCTATAAATCTTATCAATCTGACCTTAGTACTATCATGGCTCTCAGTGCTAGGTCAAACTATCATTCATGTCATCCAATCTTTGACATTGTTGAGGCTTTCAATGTCGAATCATGGCATTATCAACTATTTTAATAATATTGACAATGTTTGTCAATGTTATTATAATCAAACCTTTTCAATCAATTGCAATCCTGTAGCATTTGCAATGTCAGTTAAATGTTACATATCAATCAATTCATGTCATGTGTCCTTGGCATGTTATCAATTTCAATCAATCAATCTAACCATGGCTTTGGTCTACTTGTCATCATCTTATTCGATATCCATTATCATCACATTCTCATCAAAGGATACTGTTACATTTATTTAATCAATTTTGGCCAATCATTTACTAATTTCCTCTTAGGATTAAATAACTCATAGTTTAATCCTATTCTTCTTACTAATTATTCTTCCTAATTATCATCCTAAATTAATTAATTATATTAATTAATTGGTTCATCATCCACAAACCATGGAAATTCACAATTTCCTAAGTCACATTTTCCATCATTAATTCCATTTTTTACTAATTCTTATTTTGTGGAATAAAAGGATTTTTTAATTCAAATATTCCATAGAATATTGACATCATCATGACACTTGGATATGATACCTCATGGATTCTCCTTTGACACTTGGATAAAATATGTCATAATCAAATATTCTTATTCTCTTACGCACATCCATATTTGGCTTATTTGTCATAAATTCTTGGCTTTAAGTGGGCTTGAGGTGTCTTATGACGCATCATAGATTCTCTTCCACATTTAGTCAAAATTGACTGACATGCATCATAGAATCTTATACTTGGAATCTTGTGTCATCTGTGTCATGGATTCTAAAAGGAATCTCTTGCCACATTGCATATTTAAGGGTGAAAAATCCAATGCTCTCATCCTCCATGCCCATTATAAAATGAGTATTCTTCCTCTCATTTCAGGTCCTAATTATGGAGTCCTTAGGTCCTAATTCTTGAGCATTTTTCAAGTCTTTAGCTTTTTAGATTTTCACTCCATCTCTCATGTAAAATCACAACTTCTAGTGTTCTCATAGCATTATCACCATTATCATAGACTTTTCTTCAATTTTGTGTGCACTATAGGAAACTTTGGAGCTACATCATTTGGAGAAGAAGGACATGGGAGCTACAAACAAAAGAGGGAGTTTTAACATTGTTCACTTTCTTTATTAGTTTGTCTTTCATAGTAGACTAGTGGGTGCTAACGTATGATTATTGATTTTTTGATTTACTCCTAGTATGTTATGCATTTAACCTGTTTTCTAGGTCCTACAGGGGATTCTTTCTTTTTTGGCATTTTGGAGAGTGCATTAATTTGTTTTTCATGAGATAAGCACATCATGGGAAAAGTCATGGAATGGACAATCCATCCTACAATTGTATTTTTTACTAGAGATAATTATGCATCATGGGAAAAGGGAATCATTACATATTGTAGATGGATAAAACTCTTGCCTAATCTTTATCGACTTATTCCTAAGCCCAAGTCAAAGTTCAAAAAGTTAGCTTGGTGTGATAGGAATATGCATATAAGGGGATTGATTTCTTATAGCCTTGTTACATCTTTCTTCTATGAATTTGATAGCAAGCTAGAAGGTTTTAAGTGCCTACACACACATTGTCTTATTATTTGGGAACACTTTGGAGATCCTCCTGCTCCTCCATTATTAGAAGATCTAGTTTTAGATTGTCTCCTTCCACTTGATGATGTAGATAACATTCCCTATGATGATCATACCTTGTGGAAGATTCAAACTTTTGATGATATTGAGAGTCTTGATGATCCAAAGACTCAAGTTACAACTACTAATTCTCCTATTGATATTGCATCTACTATTGTTCTTGATAATGCTTTTATTCACACCACCATGGATTCAAGTGATTTGGTGTAATAGGATACTCCTTTTCTTCTAGACTCAATTCCATGGGATGACTACTAGTTGACATATATTGCAGGTTTGTTTGTGGAGTCCTACATTACATATTTGGGAGACACTATTCATGAAATTCTTCTTCTCTTTGGTGAAGTTGTTCCTCCTTCAGGTGTTGTGAGGGAACACTCTAACCCTCATCTCCATTGTCTACTTGATCATTATTTCAAGGTTGACATGATGGTAGATACTTTGATACAACAATTGAAGGAGGTTACTTTCTCTTCAGACGAGACACTTGAGTATTTTTCAGAAGAGTGGCATAGTGTGCATGATTTGGAGAAGGCACCTTTCAGTATTTACATGGTGACTCATGATGCAGTTTCTACATCGAGCATGGAGCATCTACCATAGGTGTAAATTCTATAGTGAAAGGAGCGGGGGGGGGAGGGGGGGGGGGGGGGGAGTGCTACATGGTCTATCTTCCACTTCTTCTCTCTTATGGGGGGGTCCTTTCCTCACATGAGGTCTTCTCGCTCATTTTCTCTTATTGTAGTTATCTCTCTTTTTTTTTTTTTTTTGGGGGGGGGGGGGTTTCCCATGTGGTTTTCCCTCTTTCTCCACTTTATGAGAGATTGCATTGCATTTATATTTCGCACTTGCAACTTGTACATCGGTACCTAACATGACCTAGTAGCTAGGACCCATATAACATTATTATCTATCTTTTGTGATCTTAATTACATTCTCCTAAGTTGCACTTAAGGGGGGTATTGGTGTAAATATGTATTTACTATTTACACTTTACTTAAGTTTACTTAGGATAATACATATTCATATTAGTTATCATGTAGAGACCTAGGGTTTTGCATATTCATATGAGTTATCATTTAGACAACATAGTAGTTTGCACTCTAATTGAGTACATGTTGTCTATTACATCTCTTTATGAGATACACCTTTGCATTCTTATCCTCTTATTGTTGCACATAAATTCATGCACAATGGAGGATAATCCACTCTTGGTGGATGCATTCTTAGTTGATATGCTTATCTCTTTGCATGAATCCTAGTCATCTTGATTGTCTTTATATACAAGGCACTTCTATGATGTATTCATCCAATTTTCTAATTAATCCATTCTCATTTGATCATATTTTCTCTCTCTTGTGCTATCTCTTGAGCTTTTAGATCTTAGCATTCATTCATGCTTTAGTAAAATTCTTACATGGTATGAAAGCTTGAGGCAAATTCTTACATGATATCAGAGCTATACCAAATTCTTACAATTGGGACTTGATCCTTGTTGTTCTTTATGGATATTTCTTTGAACTACAAGTTCTCTAAGAGGCTTGATCCTTGCTTTTGATTCTCTTTGGATTAATAATATTCTAGGAGGCATGGCTATTGTTTGATCCTTCTTTGGACTATTGATAGTCTGGGAAGCATGCTATTCTTTTTGAACCCTTAACAAAAAACACATCCTTATTCCTAGATCATTTTTAATTCTTCTTTTTGGAACACAATTCCCTTGAGGATGAGTATTTTTTATGGATTTTCTAGAATTCCACACACACTTGGTAGACCATTCAATTCATATTTTATGGGTTGAATAGCATGCCACACACACTTGCTAAACCTTTCAATACCATATTTTCTTGTAGCACACCTTCCCTTTTGTGTGGTTCATAATAAGGAATACAAACCTTATTGGGTGAGTTAATTGTGCTCTTTTTCTCTTGTCAATGATGTCTCTCTTGTTTTAATTTTGGATATGATGAAGACTCAAGTCTATCTAAGTGCTTGATGGTTTCTTCATCTCCTTAGTCATGATAAGATCAACTTTTTTTTTCGATCTACTTTATCGTGAGTTTGAAGAAACTCATACTCCTACTAAAGTGGGGGCTAAATGTACTATTTCAAAATGGAATCCCCTATTATTTAATACCTTTTATCTCCTTCCCTTTAGAAACCTTATGGACCATGGATGGATTCACGATCAATCAATTCTTTCTCCTATTATGGCCCACTTCTTGCATTTTCATCTATGCAGTTTCTGAGAGCTTGGAGCTAGCCCTTTTGAGGCCAACCTTGGAATAGGTTGATCCAGACCTAATCCTTGGGGACTTTAGCTCCTAGGAAAATTTAGTCTCAGGGTTGTAAATTTGGAAATTAGGTGACCCAATTAGCTTTCTTTGTTTTTGCACCAAAAAACTAGTATAAAAGGAAGCCTAGACACCTTATTAAAAAATCCAAGGAAAATTCATGATATGTATGCACAAGTATAGGCACTCAAACTCTTAAACATTCAAGAAAGTAGATTTTCATCATGCACTCAAGGCTTTCAAGATTCAAGCATCCTTTGTGAGCATTTCCTCTTCAAGAACTAGTGTTTTGGTATCCATTAAGAGAGGAGAACTACATTGAGGCATTCGTCATCATCTTCATCGATTTACATTTACATTCATTGCTCCATGATGTCATTTTGGTAGATCTATTGCATTTTTCAAGATTTTCTACATCATTACAAATTTAACATTAACAACACATAAGCATTGTTAAAGCCTTGTTAACAAGAGTTTCTTCAAGCAAGGTAAATATTTTTCTTTCTATCTTTCATATTCTACATCTCAATTTCAAGGTTAGTTCCTCAATCTAGGGCTTGATCAAGGAAAGCCCTCATGAAACCAAAACAAAAATCAAGTTTTACTATGTGTGGGAGAAGGATACTCGAATTATGGTTTCAAATCCAAAAACTACTCATCGAGACCTTTTTGAAGAAGTTGGGTCAACTTTGCTACTATTTCCTAGGAACATTTCCATCTTCTTGTAAAGTGTTTGAACACTTTACCAACAAGTCAATATGTTCCTAGAGATTTGAGAAAAATAATATTTTTTGGGTTTTATGTCATGATTGTAGAATCACAATCAGAATTTTAGTCACAAGTTCAAATCCACAATAATCAAAGTGAAAAGGGACATTACCTTTAACATTTTGAGGTACACAATTTATCATTTATTTCACCTTTTAGCCTAGACCTATTTCTATATTTTAATTAGGTTCGATGCATAGATTTAGCATCTCGGTCCATTGTTCACTCCTCATTAACTCAATTAGTTCAATTTCATATTTATAATTACACGTCTTTAAGAATTTTACATTGCATGAAAAAGAACTTCTTGGCATACTTCCTTGATATAATTTGGTTTAATTATTGGTATCCCTTCATGTATTTTGATTTCACTAATATAACTTGATTAATGTTGAGAGTCATGTTTGGAATCCTCTCTTTCTCTTGTATTTAATATTTAATGTGTGAAAAGTGTTAGGTTAATAAATTTTCCTCACTTTTTTTGACATTAAACACCATCAACATATTTTACCAAAGAACAATGTATAATTTTATTTGAGTTCTATTTGAACAACCTACAAGCTAGTAGGATTCGGTAAGTTATTGACATACAATTTAAAAAGTTAGATTTCATATAGGAGTTGGGCTCAAAGTCATGTCTCTTTTGGTGTAAAATGCACCTTTTTTGGCACAAATGGATGTACAAAGAAAAAATCACATGCTCATTAGGAACTTTTACATGTAAATTGTCTTGTTGAGGTCAAGATTGCCATAGTAGTTGGGCACCTTTACATGCACATTGTCTTGTTGAGGTCAGAATTTCCATAGCAGTTGAGCTCAAAGACATGTCTCTTTAGGTTTAAAATCTGCCTTGGTTGGGCCCAAATGAATATACTTAGATAAATGCTCATTGGGTACTTTTACATGTGTATTTCCTTGTTGAGGCCAATGTACATTATCTTGTTGAGATTGGAATTTCCATTATAGTTGGGCACTGTACCATACAATTGTCTTGTTTGAGTTGGAAATTGTAAGGTATTTGGGCACTTTTACATGCATAAATAGAATATTAAAATTAATTTTGGAAAAATTAAATGATGCTTGGAGTGAACTAGAGTGACAATTTCCATCTTTGGAGTTAAAAGTAAAAACATTTGGATCATATTAAAGTGACAGTTCCTATCTTTGGATCTCACCTAGTTTGCATCTGGATTCGATTTTTGTTTTGTTTTTCAACTACTTCATTTCCAACCCACAAAACTTAGATTCTATCTTACAAATTCCAATATTGACCCACACTTTAGCCATCATCTTGTGGTTTTATTTCTATATTGATCTAATGAAGGGGAGGTGACCTAGCATGGAGCCCCAAGAGGGGTTAGAATTCAAACTCTACTTAGCCTCTCCCAAGTTAGGCTCTTAAAAATTAAATATGTGTTGTTTACTTATTTATGTTCAATCTCGACCGCTCCTCCATTTCTTCCTCATCATCCTCATCAAATAGACCTGATTTTCACAACTTCATTATCAACAAGTTGATCTCTCATCTCAATTCTCATTGACAGTTGAGTGATTTGTTAAGAAGTAAATTCCATTGACAACTAAGAGGGGGAGGGGGGTGAATCAATTGTGAGATATTAATTTTAAATCTAAACTTATTAAATCTAGTTCCAATAACCAAAATAATGAGCCACAAAAAGAGATAAACCATGATGACACAATGATTTATTGACTACGGGGGGAACCCTAATGGAAATGGTACTCACAAGATAGTGTACTAATAAATAAGTTCCTCGTGAAAGGATGTGACCCTGTTGGGAGTCAATTACATTGCATTCAATACAAAAATCCTTGTTAAAGGAAAAATCCTTGTTAGTAGACCTAAAACCCTTGTTAAAATTTTCTAACATTGTTAAAGGTTAATATGGAAACAACTAGACCCACTATCTAAATTATTTCAATAACTATGAAGATAAATACTTCAGGATAACATATCCAACAATACAAGATTGACCAATCTACAACTCAATTGCCAATACAATTCCTTTGAAGCTCAATACCATCTACCAAAATTAATCTTTGTGTTGCTCTAATTATCCAACAATCAAACTCGTTTGACTACATACATTACATACATGATATTTTCCAACCAAGGAAACAACTTTCTTTTATACCCTTCCAACTAACCAATTAGGTTATCTTATTAAAGCTTCTCCAATATACAATTAATTACATGGGACCTCACTAAGGAATAGACACCTTCTTAAGCATCATTATAACTATTATATTTAGGTTCCCACATGTTACAATACAATTAACACATTATACAATGAAGATCAATGATTTTCCTTAATTCAGTCAAGTATCAATAAACATATCGCACATTTCACTTCAATGGCCTTTCTAGAATAATCTCTAAGTCTTTCTATCATGAACATGTCTTCAACCACAATCCAAGCTCGTTAACGTTAATTCCAGCTTGTTGATAAGATATATTCAATATGCCAACAACTATCTCTATTAATATTTCTTACACAGTGGTCTACTACCATTTTTCCCCAAATGAACTCCAACTCAGCCAATACTCAACATAAAATCAATTGAATATATATGTGACATCTACAGTCATTTGTAAACATAATCCTAAGCTCGCATATCTTAACTTATTCTCTGCCAACTTCATTGTGCTAATAATCCTCTACGATAGACAAAATCTTTGTTTGTTATGATCTCACAAACATATGTTGTCATCAATGACAAAACCTATCATCAATACAATACATAAATAGCATATCCAAGAGTCAACCAAACCTATATTCCTCAAAATATCCCCCTTTGGCATTAATGAAAACATATGATGAAAAACCATCAATCCTAAACAATTTTCTAAATATCCTCAACATATATAGCCTTTGTAATTTTTAAATATCTTCAACCTATACAATCTCCCTAATAATCTCCCCATCAAGTTCTTCAATATTTTGGCTTGCCATTGAATCTCTCCCCCTTTGTGGGTCTTTAGTTTTTCATTGAATCTCTCCCCTTCTAACATCAATGGAAAAGGTGCCAATATGCCAAATATCAATATGAAGTGCTTACCCTTTGATGAACATTCTCATCAAATCACTTGCATTGGATCAAGTCAAATTGAAACAAAATAAATATGCCAAGTGTCAAAAGACATTTTTTATGTCACACGTCAATCATAAGAACTATAATAGTTTTTCCTATTGTGATCACTCTTCCTAAGGAGCACGACCAAGCATCACTTCCATGTGTAAGAATAGTGTTATGATTGAACTGGACTGACACAGTACTACATCATTCACTCTATATTAGGTAGGGACATCACCTCAAGCATGGCTTTGAGACACTCAAAGGTGTCCATAGCTAATGGTTTTGCAAATATATCTATTATTTGTTCTTTTGTATTCACATATTCCACTATGATCTCTTTCTCTACTTGTTTCTCTCTCATAAAATGATACTAAATTACAATGCATTTAGTCTCTGAATGTAAAATAAGATTCTTTGACATACTCATACTTGTTTTAAAACAATGCATAATAGTAGGTTATGTAAATGCAATACTAATGCCCTTCAACATTTTCTTCATCCAGATAATCTGATCACAATTATTATCTGTTGCAACATATTATTCCTTTGTTGTGGATTGTGAAATACAATCTTGTTTCTTGCTCTATCAAGATACCAATCTTCCACAAAGAAAGAATACTCCACCATTTCTACTTTTTCTGTCATCAACATTACCTGCCCAATTAGCTTTAGTATACGCACACAATGTGAAATCATTAGATCTATCATACCATAAGCCAAAATCTATTATTCCCTTCACATATTTGAATATTCTCTTTACTTTTGCTAGATGTGTCTCTTTAGGATCTACTTCAAATATCACTAGTATCCCAACTACATTAACAATATTTGGCTTTGAATAAGTCAAATATCACAATCCTCCACTCATGGATTTGTATCTTATTTGTACATAGCACTAGGTGATTCATCCTTATTAGACATTTTACATCCAAAAATCATAGGTATTCTAACAGGTTTATAATTCTCCATATCAAATCTCACTAGAAATTATTAAAGATACTTGGTTTGAGATATAAAAATACCATCTTTATTCTATGTTATTTTCAATCATATAAAATACTTCATTTCACCAATCACGAACATCTCAAATTCATTCTTCATTTCATCAAAAAACTTCTCACATGCTTCATCGTTACCTTAAAAAAGAATATCATCAAGAAATACTACAATGATCAATAAGCCCTCTACCTTTATCCTTAGATAGATATTATTTTTTGCATTTCCTTTCTTGAAACCCACACTTAGTAAATGTTTGTCTAATCTAGCATATTGGACTCTAGTTGCTTGATTTAATCTATATAGTGCTTTCTTCGACTTGCATAAAATGTCTATGTCTTCTGTCAATGGAAAACCATAAACCTGACCTCACATCCATCTCATACACTTCAAAACTCTTATTAGATGCATAAGCCAAAAATATTCTTACAACTTCTAGTTTTGCTACAAGAGGAAAATTTTCTTGAAAATCTAGACCTTTTTGTTATGAATAGCCTTTACATATTAACCTTTCTTTCTTCCTCACAACTTCACCGTGTTTTTTATTTTGTTCATGAATACCCATTTGGTGTCAATAATGTTCTTATCTTTGAGTCTAGGGAAATTCCCATGTGTTATTCTTTTCTATTTGTTCAAGTTCCTATTTCATTGCATTAACCCAGAATTTTTCTTTACATGACTCATCAACAATCTTAGGTTCAACTTGTGAAATCAAACAAATTTCTTCTCTTGTCTTGCCCCTTGCCATCACACCTTTGCTAGCATTACCAATGATATGATCTTCAGCACAATTCTTTGCAACATATTTAGGTGCTCTTTTCTCTTCTCTAGTATCTTCCTCAATGTGTGATTGTATATCATTATCCAACTCAAAGAATTTTTTTCTTGTTCTATGTTTTGATTTATCATTGGTTTATAACTTGTAAAAGCTTGATTTGAATTTCCATCTAAATCATAATCACGTGTTCTCTCCTAAACTTGAAATCTTTTATCAATCCTAACATTTGCACTCTCAGCAATCTTCTTCAATTTCATATTGTAACATATATATGCCTTGCTCTTAGTAGAAAAACCAAGAAAGATACCTTCATCACTTCTAGAATAGAACTTCCCTATATCATGTTCTCTTTTGACGTAACACTTGCTTCTAAAAGTTCTAAACTACTTTACTATAGGGGTATGATCAAACCATAACTCATAAGGTGTCTTGCCTATGATCTAAACTTTGTTCATAGTGTATAATGAAGTGATAACTACTTCTCTCCAATGGACATGTGCTACATTGCCCTCAAGCAACATCGCTCTAGTTGCTTTACTTGTTCTATTTCTTCTTTCTATTATTGCATTCCGTTGTGGAGTTGTAGGTGTTGAAACTTGTCTACGAGTTCTATTGTCCTCACAAAAAACATTAAATTGATTAGAAATCAATTCTCCACCTCTTTTAGACCTTAGACATTTGATTCTCATATATTATACATTTTCAACTTTAGCATTGAATATTTTGAATTTGTCAAAATCCTCACATTTCTCCCTTAAAATGCAATCCACATTATTCTTGTATAATCATCATTGAAGATAACAAAATACTTTTCACCATAGAAAGTTATAGTCTTTGTTGGACCACATAGATCTATGTGAACAATTTCCAACTTTTTTGAAGTAGTGAATGTATTGTTAGGAAATGAACTCTTTATTTGTTTAGCCATCACACATTCCTTACACATCATGTTAGAGGGTTTCACAATCTTAGGTAGATCTCTTACAACATTAGAGTTAATCACCTTGGCTATGTTATCAAAATTTATGTGACAAAATATTCTATAACATAACCAACTTTCATCCACTTTTGCAACCAAACAACTGATTTCAGTAAAATTAAACTAAAAAACATTACCTCTAGATCTTGTACATGTGCCAATCAATTTTCCATGCTAGTCCTTGATTGTACATGTCTTCTCACTGAATGGAGAATGATAGACTATCTCAACAAGTTTCCCAACACTCAACAAGTTGTTCTTTAAGCCATCAACAAGATAAACATCTTCAATGTTAGTCTTACCATCACAAGTATTGGATCATTTTTCTTTAATAGGAAAAGTTGCATTGTTACCAACTTTGACTACACCACCTACATAGCTATTGAACTCAATAAGTTTGTCTCTATCACCTATCATGTGATGTGAACATCTACTATCTAGCATCCAATCAAATTTATTTTCCTCAACATGTGATACAAGTGCCTTTGCTTCTTTAACAAGGCTTTCTTCCTTAATAACAAAAAATCCTATCTCATCTTCATCATCACTATCTAAGAAGTTGATTTCCTTAAATTCAGTTTCATCGTCACTTGCATACAAAAAATCCTTAGGAATCTTTGGCTTGTAAGATTTCCTAGGTTTAACTTTCGGTTCTCTCTTTGGACATTTGAAAAAAAAAATGACCAAACTCTTTGCAATGCCAACAAACAAAAGGTGGTTTCTTACCTGTAGGTTCTCTTTTTGCAATCAACGAAACAAGCACATCAATCTTTCTCGCTTTTTTTTTTGAACTTGTAACCAACATTGCATAGTCTCCACTAATGCATGCACTTCTTGTTAGTATCATTTTATCATTATGCACACTACCTTTGAAAGTTGTCTCACGTCTACGCAAAACATTGCTTAATCAACTAGACTCAAAATCTTGCAATTTTCCAATCAAAGTCCCTCTATTGAAATATTCCATAAGAAGGATAACTTCTTCTATAGCATTTACCTTATGATCATAACCAAGAGTTATAGATCTCATTATCTTGTAGCATACCTCATATTTTGTTATAGTTCCTCAAGAACTCTTTATACATGTGGCAATCTCAGTAATCCTTTGAACATCTAACCTGATAGATTCATCTTCTTGCATCTTGGCACTTTCTAACTTAGATTTCCAATTCCATAACTTAGCTTTCTTTGTGTGTACATCACCTTCATATATAATCTTTCTAATCTAGTCCAAATATCATAAGCAAGATTAAGACCCTTTAACTCAACAAATTCTGCTTTAGGAAGTGTGGTGATCAGTGCTTCTCTTGCAATCATATTACACTGAAGATAGTCTCCTCATTTGTATGTGAAAGGTAAATTGATCTCCTTCTTTACATTAAGTTGTCTTTGTAATCAATCAGTAGTGAATTCCCATGCAGATCAAATGTCTTTGCATCTTATCCTTCCAATTGTCAGAGTTTTCTCCAAAAAAATTGGACTCCCCTTATTGTATGTCATGGATCTCCTCAAGTTGCTAAAATTTCTTCTCGAAGAGGACATGATGCTCTAATACCAATTGCTAACAAGTAAAGCTCACACATAACTAGGGCATGTGAACCAATTGTGATATATTAATCTTAATTCTAAACTTATTAAATCTCATTCCAATAACCAAAAAAATGAACCACGACAAGAGTAATTTATACACAATGACATAATGATTTGCTGACCAAGGAAAGTCTTGATCAGAGGGAAAACCTTGGTGGAGATGACACCTACAAGATAGTGTACTAATATATAAGTTCCTTGTGAAAGGATGCGACCTTGTTAGGAGCCAATTATAGTGCATTTAGTACAATAGTCCCTGTTTAAAGACAGATCCCAAATAGGAGACCTTGTTAGAAGGTTCGAACACTATTAAAGGTTAATAGGGAAACAACTAGACCCACTGTCTAAATTTTTCCAACAATTATGAAGATAAATACTTCAGGATAACATATTCAACAACATTGAACTGACCAAACTGCAAATTAATTGCCAATACAATTCATGTGAAGCTCAATAGCATGTACCATCATCAATCTTTGCTTTGATTTGATTATCCAACAATCAAACTTGCATCCTCTGACCACATACATGATGTTTTCCAACCATGGAAATAAATTTCCTTTATACCCTTCCAAATAACCAATTAGTTTGGTCTATTAAAACTTTCTCAATGTACAATTAATTACATAGGACCTTACTAACGCATACATGCCTTCTTAAGCATCATTACAATTATTACATTTAGGTTCCCACATTATACAATAACCAGTAAAATATATCGCATGTTTCACTTCAACAACATTTCTGGAATAATCTCTAAACCTTGCTATCACAAACATAGCATCATGAACATGTCTTCAACCATGATCCAAGCTCGTTGATGTTAATTCGATCTCGTTGATAAGATATAGTAAATATACTAAAAATTGTCTCTGTTAATATTTCCTGCACACTAGTCTACTACCAGTCTTCACCAAATGAACTCTACCTCAGGCAATACTTAACACAAACTCAAATGAACATAGATGTGACACCTATACTCATTTGTGAACATAATCCTAAGCTCGCATAGCTTAACTTATTCTATGTCAACTTCATTGTGTCAATAATCCTCTACAATATATTGAATCTATGTCTGTCATAATCTCATAAACATATGTTGCCATCAATGACAAAACTTGTCATCAATACAACACATAACCAACATATCCAAGTGCCAACCAAACTAGTATTCCTAACATGATTATCATGTTTTTCAATTCACATCACTTCACGAGAAAAACTCCTCAACTTAGCCTCATGTTATAATAAATTCACATTAGTTTCCTCAAGAATTGAATGGCAAGTTCTTATTATCTTTCAAAATGTGAAGAAAGTTTAAAAGTTGGCCAAGGTACAAAGCCCTGCAGTAGGTCGGAATCCAAACTTAGCCCATGTACTTAAAGACATGAAACTACCACTAAACTAAGACTACTAATACATCTACTCTACTGCTAGAGAAAAAAGAGGCAAGCTCCCATTTGCAATGGGGTGAGGGTGTGATAAGTTCATAAGACTACCTAAGAATAAAACAACAATATCACAAGGTGTAGCTATCTTACCACTGTAATTGTTGATTTCTTATGCAGGTTTCCAAATCCCAATTGTCTCTACTATCAGTCTCTACCACTAATAGAGAATTCATTGGAAATTATGGCATGCGGAAGTCTAGGTCTTATTATAATTAAACATTAGAGATCTATTTTCCTTGCCTACCATTTGATAAATTCAAGTAACACGGCTAACAATTAAAGTCATTATGAACTAAAATTTATAATTCCATTTGCTAAGAACATTTTCAAAAAAATGATGTTCTTGGCTCTTAGTTATTACTCTCCCGATCTAAACTAATGTGAGTGAACAAACACCAAATTATTTTGTTTATTATCTTTGTAATGCCCCGCTCGAGAACCCAAGAGAAATAAACCTATTATGTTACTATGGTTACCAATTTTATTATTATTTTTTTAAGTTTAAACAACATCAAGATAACACTAATGTGGAAGCAATATGAACATACACATCAAATACTCATAAGCAATTACATAGACAGTTTCAATTCCTCAAAGGTTCCTTCACATTGAGTTACGTCAGAAGTTTATATTAATCAATTTAAGTCACAAGTACAATGTCTCATGATCACAAAGATATAATAGATACATAATCTCATAAGCAAATGCATAAGTACAACTAATACAATGAAGGTACATCCAATAAATAACATTCATTGCACATGTCGCGAGGTATGTGAGAATAGATAAAATAAATGATAACATGTATACATCAACTGAATAGAAGCCTCTGAGATAAGAATGATAAAGGTAGAACCACATCATTGAACATCCAATAGATGGCAGTGTGAGGGGGGCCCAAATGGTAAGAAGACACTACCTCTCAATCGTGTGGTTACCAAATCAAGCTTCCACTCCCACCGTGTAGGAAAAATAATGAACTACCCACAAATGACTAATCATTCACAAATTATTCCTCAGCAAGGAATCCTAATAGCCAAAACTACCTCAAAAGTAACACATACTACTCAAGAAGATAAGATAATCCAAAAAGAAAGAACACCCAATCCAATATCAACACCGCATAAAAAAACATCATACATACACTAAGAAAAGATCAAATCACCAAAATCATGAGATAAAATCAATGAAAGACATCCAACTCAAGTCAAAAACCACATGTCAAAAGTACATCATCCATGAATCACCAATCACCATCAATGAAAGCAAATAGCCACATTAAATACATCAAATCAATAACAACGCCATTAGAGGTAAATACAAAATCTACGAAACAAAGTGTCATCACATGGTCAAACTACTTGAGTTACCCTGGACTAGTCTCTCAATAGACTATTTAAAGTTAATTTTATCAAAAAAATAGGCTCTAGTGTAATATCATTCTAGTATATTTAGTGATTTCTATCAATATTTAAGAAAATAATGTAGTTCGTAAATTTAATGAGTAAATTGGCATTGTGTCTCTTAATAGACCTCGGGCCCTCAAGCGTTGAGTTACCCTAGACTGGTTACTCTGAACCCTGGACCCTCAACGTGACACATGCGAAACCAGAAAACCCTCTCAAGAAGACAAGGCAAACCAGTCATATTGTCATCTCATTACCATCCTTAGTGTACACAAGCACTCGAGGCATCAACAAGGCAATATCTCTAACTTATCTTTTTAGAGTGTTTCCAAAAATATTAATTACTAGGTTATCACTTATTACATAACTTACAATAGGTTACCCTCCTTTTTTTGCTACTCTCTCCAGCGTAGAAAAGCTAATCCAGACTAAGATAGCGGATGAAAGAGTCAGGCGTGTCTATGAGCTAAACTTGAGGGTCTGCAATCTCCCTCTTCCTTACCTCGAGCCTCTTGCAGCAGGCTACTCCTTCCTTAAAGACCAACTGTATATCACTGACATCTCACTTGATTGTGCCTGGATCAGGCATGACAATACCCTCTTTATCTGGTTCCTTTCACTTGTTGATCGCCTTCGAGCTCTTAGGACAAAGAGGAAACTCTTCTCTCTCCCCATTAAGATTTATCTTGATGAGGATCTCACCAAATCCCAGGCAGCAAAACTTAAGGAGGCTCGGGCTCTTGTTGTAGTTGCCAAACAAGAGGGTAAATGGGCAGTTATCAGAAACTTCAAGGCTATGATTTGAGACACTTTCCCTCCTGGTTGGGAGTTGAGATCAAAGCAGGTCCTACAGGCTACAAACATTTCCTAGGTGGCAACACTTTTGTCATTCTCCGTTCTTCTCTCTCTCTCTCTCTCTCTCTCTCTCTCTCTCTCTCTCTCTCTCAGCTTAGTTCCCTACTCCATGTCAAGTCAAGGTGGCTCTCGCTCGCTTCTTTTGGTTTTTGTTCTTGTTCTTGTTCTTTCGCGAACATCGTTTGGTGTTCTCATGTTTGTTGCTTTCATGGTTGTAAGTTCTCAGTCCTATAGACCTCTGTTGGTCTTTCGTTGGACATTAATAGATTTATCTTATCTTATCTAGACACCCTCTCCTAAGCACATAAAACACAATTGTATCCCATACCACAACGCCCATAATGATCAAACTTAGTTCCTTAGCAGGCAACCCAAAAACAAGTTGATTCTCCCAACTTAAGTAGACATAAATGCACTTTCAAATTCAAAACACAAGCTCATCATAATATATGGAATAGAGAAACATCAAATGAGTAGGTTTTCAAAATAACAAATCATAAATCAAATCTAAATTGATTCAAATCAAACCCTAGCCAAACAAATTTATTTTCTCCCTAAAATTTTCTTCTATAAACAAATAAGAACTAACTTCATTCAATTAGATATGGAAAACAATCAAAATGATATGCATAATCTCAATCACTCAAACAAGCACGAAGCAAACAGATCTTTTCCAAATTGAAAATGTGTTCATGAAATTTCAAACCCTACCTCGCATTGATGCTAAAATATGACAATTAGCAAAATTCCTATTGCAAACAAAAATCCTTCAAGCCTTGAAATTCCCTTCTTTCCAAACCCTAGAGTTGCTCTCCAAAACCTAGGTAAAAATGACCCGAAAAGACTCTAATATAGAACTCTAATTACCTTTTAGGGTTTCTCTCTCCGCCCGTTTTAAAATTGTAATTATTTTATTTAATCATTCTTTTCATGCCACTATTTTTTAAATCTTTATTAATTAAATAATAATGCTACAAAATATTTAATATTTAATATTTAATTTCTAAAACTTTTTAATATAGTTTTATAAATTAGGACTTTTTAAATTAAAAATCTTTTAATTTCACTTTAAAAATTCATTTAATCCCAATAATACAAAATCGTCCTATTTTAACATTTTTCCATTTTCTAAAAAAAAAAATTGATAAATCAAATACCATCGATCAATCCAAGAATCATAAATAACTAGTCTATTAGGCAAGTCACCAAGTCAAACCTCAAGAAATAAATAAGGTAAATCAATCAAAACAAAAATCAAACCACATATGCACAAAAGACAATGGCTTGTAAAAATGGTAAATAGTTTGTTGTGAGTCCTCCTTACAGGACAAGTATTTAGACTATGTCTAAGATTGGCTCTGATCATTATCTTCTCATTCTCACCATTTGAATATTGTAATAGGGCATACTCATTCTAGCAATTCAGAGAAGTTGGTGTCTGGTACCTGCATCAAAAATGAGCATGTACATATACATAAATATATCTAAATTAAACAGGCAATGGCAAGGAGTGGTACATCGCGTAGATCACAACTAGCAGGTGACTACGACTCCATCCCTTAACCACATCAAACACATTAGACATAAAAGTAAAACAGACACACCATACACATGCAAGTATGTGGTAAGTACCATAATAAATCACAAGTCAACATATCATTTAATGCTTAGATATAATAATGCATCTCTGTGAACATAAACATAACCATCATTGAAGACATCTCATTTAACATCATTATGAAAGCAACCACGTTTACTAACTAAGAATCATCGAAGTGTCATTAACACATAAGTAGCCATAATCATTAACAACACGTGAAATGTAATCAACTAAGCAATTATTACTGATATATCTGTAATCCAAATTATGAAACAATATTACACAGCTGAATCAATTACCTCTGAAACTAATAAATGCATGAAATAGGCATAAAAGAGTTTGGCAATTAGAACAGGAAGGCAACTACGGGTGGGCATTACAATCTTAAATCAAGTAAGCAGATCAAAGCACCCAGTTTTGACAGTCTACAAATAGAGGGTATATACCAGCAAGTTTTGACTGGATACGTAATTTCCAACAAATCTATGTTGTTCAATCAGTTACCTAATACATATGTATGCTTCAAAGGAATGGAGATAATTGCTAAAGCTCTTAAACTATCAAACATAATTGCACATTTCCAGATGCTGCAGGAAAATGTTTTCCCATACTAATCTAACAATTTGATGTCCAAGACCTTTAGAAAGTGCCCAATATCCCTTAATGAAATCAGACAAATCGAAATAAGTTATAACCAGTGTTGACCCCATCACCGACCCATCTAAACATGGATCTGATATGCGTCAAGAGTTATCCAAAGGATTTCTTGAACTTTTATTGTGATGGCTCACTACTTCAAAACCTTTGGATGCACCTCTTGGTGCATATTGGTTCAATGTTTAGGGTTGAATAAGCTACCTCATTGGAAAGCAGTTCTTTAAAAAATATTTGTAGGATTAAAAGAAGTCAAACCTCAAAGCCACCCCACTTCCATCCACCAATTCACACCGAAAGTCCAAAATGATGTCATGTAAATTATGCCTTTTGGCAACAGACATCATCATCTGAAAACAGTCTTACTGAGACAAATAAGGAAAATTGGGAAAATCATAAAGACTCAGAAAAAAATCAGGAATTACAAAAATGTTTAGTACTTTGATTTTTATCTTTTTATGTAAAGTCCCTTCTGGGTTTCCTTTAACAAAATTGTTGCTATTAGCGGATTTTTTCAAAATGTTTTTCAGAAATTTTAGCATGACCTTGCAATTAGCAGATTTTGGCAAATTTCTTTTTAGCTGCCTGTCAAAGTGACTTACAGTTTATTATGTAATTTCTGGGAAATTTTTATGAAAGGCATATATTTAAATAGAATTTAAACATACCTTAAAGTACACTCCGGTTTAATGAAAAGGGAAAGAAAAAATGTTTTTCAACTAAATTTGATTTATCCTTATAATTACTCTTAAATCAATTGGAGAGGTAGTCGTCATAACAGAGTAGAAAAAATACAGAAAACTGTTACATTGCATCCAGTGGAATTTGTTTCTAGTTCCAACCATATTTCTTCAGCATCAATTAATTTGAATTATTAAATTTACTCCTTTTCAGAATATGAATAATGATTATGATATACAACTTTCCAGATATCTTATTGCTGAAACCAATGATCAAAAGAGAACAATATGATTTTGGCTTCTGAAAAATCTTGACATTCACATATTTCATACTCAAGAAAGTATATCCTTCTTTGAAGGGAAAGGACTCAACAAGTCGATCTTCATAAAATAGTCCAAGGCAATAGCTGCAGCAATAAAAATAAAAATGCCCTCACCAACCATGAATGCTGCATCTAGAACATGTAGAAGTATAGCATTCACATCAAAATCGACAGGGAGAGAAGCCTCAAATCGACTAAGACCTGTATTAGGATAATAACATTTTAGGTTGCTTTCACAAAAAAGCCTTGAAGCTTGCTACAAAATGAATATGAAGCAATATAAAAGTTCTTTTATCACATCAATTCATTGTAATAGATTACCTCTTACAAGGCCAAATGCTGCTACAGTTCCCGTTTTTAACTGAATGTTTCCTAGATTTCTTCTTATAGTGTACCGATAAGTAACCCCAAACAAAGCACAGCTAATGAAGGTTATTGCCTCTCGAATGAGAAGTCCTCCAATGCTCTCTGCTTGGACTAAAGCAAGTGGTATGCTAGCCAATGTACCAACCAGAGCAGACACAGCCAATGCCTTTACAGACTCCATGCGCTCTGCATCTTCATCAATTTCTGATTCTTCCCACTTATTTGAAAGATCCCGTGTACTGCTTCCAGCTCTAGCTGTAACAAGGGCCAACTCAGCTTTCCGCATCTTAGCTTCTGCTTCTGAAACATCCCTCATAAAATCTGCAATCTTCATGTTGAAACAGTGTAGATATACACAAAATAAAATTGATTTGAAACATCTCTACAATACTTAAGAAATGAAGCCTATCTGAGAACAGATGCATGTGTAGACCATTACAGACAAGAAGCTCCAGGAAGGGAAGACAAAAATTAGCAAAGAAGTGGTCAGCCAAACCACTTTACAAATATTTAAGCGCTGGATTTTTCATATAAGACTAAAATTTTCTTTGGATGTTTGGATTTATATCTTGTTTGCAACCATCTCGAGAGAGATAAACTTGTAATTAATGATTGGCAAAAGTAACAAGAATTAGCCATTACAAAATTTGTTTGTTGAAGATGGGGTTGTGAAAATAAATAGTGCAGAATTATGTAGAGAAAACGACGACTGATAAACACATTGATTTACGTGGAAAAACCTAGTAAAATTGTAAGAGAAAAAAAAAACATAGATCTTCCGTATTATCTTTCTCAACAGTTTTCACAGTTGCAACAATCTTCAAGAGTGTAAAGAAAACATGACTTCGAGTAGCATTTAAGATACAAGTTGCATAGTCCTAATTGAAGAGAACTTTCTAGAAATATAAATTATGACTCATATAACTAGATGTTTTAGATTAATGCAAAAACAGGTTTTGAGGGGACCCGAAACCCCTTACAAAAACAAAAGATAAACGATAAGTATCACCAGGTTTTACAAGGACCTGAAACCAGAAAAAGTATAACAAAACTAAGTTTTACAAGGCCCTGGAACCTAGAGTTAAAACAGAGAAGCTGAAAATAAACAAAAACCAGAATCAGCAACCCACCACGGACTAGAAACCAGCACACCAGCGAATCAGACCAGCAGCTAAATAAGCTCTTTGATGACCTTCTCTATCTCCTTGCCTGCCTCTACAATGCTCTGGATGATGTCTTCCATTGCAATCCCAAGAACCTCAACAACTTTCTTCTTCATACTCTGCCTCGTTCTCTTACTTGGACCACCTGGACTCTTTACCACAACTGCATCTGGAGACATAATCTCCTCATTACTATTCTTCCCTAAACTGGTCACAACAGCACATAAGCTGGAAGTAACTAACTCCATTTTCTACCATCTTTGATCAATTGTCAGAGTTCCATTTCATACTCCTTGAGTTTCTCCAGTATATTTCCAACTTGGCTTTCCAGTTGGGCTCTCATGATTCTTTCATGGTCCAGAGCTTTCTGCATATCTCTCACTTTTTTCTTTAGCACCATAATTTCATTATAGAGCCATGATTCACCTTGAAGAGAAGCATCAACTTTTAGCTTGGCTTTATGAAGGAAAGATAAATTCACCTAATTAGTATCATCCCTACACCCTTCACTAGACTTATTCCCAGAGTCATTATTAGTTTTTTGGTTTTCCTTGATATGGAACTGGTTCTCGGTAGTTAAGTCCTGCTGCTCCACACTCTCGTCATGACTCTCCTTAATCAGACATTGCTCTTTCATGATAAGGGCATTACCATCATCATTCTTTTCAGTTTTTGCATTCATTGGGCTTTTAACCTCAGTAGAATCCCTTTTTGTGGGTGTAGGGTGAACACTTTGGATCCCTTTGTTTTGCCCCGATGCTTCAGAAACAAGAATTAGATTTTGTTTACCTTTCTTTACTACTTTCCAAATCATCCTTACTTGCAGAAATGCCTCTACTACCACAGTACCTGTCCAGATTAGAACTAAGGTCTACCATTTCCCTTTTATCATCATCTTCAACAGTATTTTCAGACTCCGTAATTTCCTCCACATTTTTCTTCTTTTTCTCCCTTTTGTTAACCTTCTTAGAGCCCTTACTATCACTATATCCCTCCTTAGTTTTAACCTTAATTTTCTTAGTACTTTTATGAGGGTCACTACCAAGCGATTTACGCTTCTCCACAACGTGAGAGGGTTTTAAAGCATTGTTTTTATAGAAATTTTCAATTACTAAGATTAACCCCTCATGGAGCACAGGTCTAGACTCCTCCATATGGGCTTGGAGACTATGAAGCAAAGAGAACTTCAAATAAAACGGGAAAGAAAACGTATCCTTATACCGAAAGTGACTTAAAAATACAAAATGAAATTTGTGTACCCTCTTAGATCTTCCATCCAAAATGAAGTATTCACGAATGCTGAACAACACATCTTGCCATATTACCTTGCTCTAGCCTAGGTCGTAGAAATCACCACTCTCAACAAGCCTTCTCTCCTCTTAATTATTTTTCAGAAATTTCTTGAAAGCTGCATTCAAAATGCTAGTCTCCTTACTAAATTTTAGGCCCCGCATTGGAAGACCCATTACCTCAACAAGAAATTCCTTAGATAATTTAACTGTAACACCATGCATTGTAACCCTATCATCAATCCAGTTCTTGAAAAAATACTCAATGATATGGGGCTTGTAACCATAAAGTTTCTCGATATCCGCCGTCACTTTTCCTTTTTGGAGAATATCCCACACAGCAGAATTCGCCTTCCACTCCTTGCATGTAGTCGGCTCTTGTTTCCTCGCCCACCACCCATCTCGTAGTTGCTCTGCACCTGCAACTTTTCTAAGAACTGGTAACAAAAACAGAGAACAAGGTATTTTTAGTCTCCAAAAATCTCTTAACCCTTAAAACGTGCCAAGTACTTTTCATGATGGCACAATGGTACCTCCTTGGGATATGTAAATAATCTGCCATAAAACCATCACTTCTCATAAATTTCTCAATCTTCACTAATCTTTCCTTCAATAGCATTTTTCATATCATTATTAGTAATTGTCGTCAGCTCACACTCCTTGCTGAGGTTATCCTGGCATGTCATTTTAGCTTCCCTGTTAATTGCTTTATTCGCTATCCAGACCACAACTTTGTTACCTTCGCAGAAAATATGAGTAATAATAACATTATCAAATTTTTTAATAAGATCTTTAATTTCCATGATGCAGCCCTCAATACTCCAAGTTATTGTACTCGTATTATTCAGCAATATTGACAATATTAAGAGAATCCCCTTCCAGCCATAAATTTCGATATCCAGAATCCATGGCCAACCTCACAGTGTACAAAGCCGTCATAGCCTCAGCTTTATGACTAGTAGAATGACCTATAGGCTAAGTTACCGATACGGATGTGGACTCAGAAACGGATGCATGAAGCGGATGCAGGAACCGTGATTTTTTTTTTGAGGGATGCGGATGTGTATGGATGCCTCTATGTGTGTGTATATATATAATATTGTTAGACATTTTATATATATATATATATATATATATTTGTCTATTTGTTGTCCCTCACAAAACACCCAACATTGCTCACATAGGGCACTATATAAATGTCTATCTACTGGGGGTTCATTGAATGCTAACTGTTGTTACAAATTGTCTATCAGCTGGCCATACCAATATGGGCAATGTTGGGAGTTTTGTGAGAACCATCAAGGTTGGAGTAGGACTTTACACATTCAAAGGCTCTATATACATACTTGCTGGAGGGTCGTACTACCACAGAGGGAGCTGTCTATGTTAGGGACTGCTACAGCAATTCCATATAAGTTTGAAATTGTAGTGTTTGCCCCTAGTTCGCATTTCTGTTATCATTGCTGAACTCTTTTAGGCTAGTTTTATGCTTATGATTAGTAGCATTATTTTGAGATGTTCAAATATAGTTGTAAATTTAGTTGATTTTTCAATGAGATTACTTGGTACTCTATATTTCATGTGTCCATGATGATTATCACAGTTTTTGCAGTTATTGATGATGATTAATTAGCCGGTTTATTATCATATGTGTTTTCCTATGGATACTTACCCCATACTTGCATGTGTATGGTGTGCGTTTTTGTTTTCTTTATGTATGGCGTTTCTGATGTGGTTAAGGAAGAGAGTCGTAGTCACCTGCTAGTCGGGATCTACATGATGCACCACTTCCTGCCATTGCTTGTTTAGCTTAGAATATTGTGCCTGTACATGCGTGGATTTTATGCAGGTTGCAGGTACCGGGTATCGACTTCCCTGAATTTCCAGGATGAGCGTACCCTATCGCATTATGTCAATGGTAAGAGAGGGGAGATAAATCCTTAAGTCCAAATCTTAAACCTTTAAGCCATTTGTCCTAATTGATAATTAGGACAAGTATCTGAGTCGAGTACCCTCCGAATGAGTCGGATGACGTTAATTCATGATTATAACCCTTTAGTTTTGATTTTGTATGTGTTTTGCTATGATGGGTTTTCGTATGTTGTTTTATGAGTCCTTGGTGAATTTTTCTATTAATTAAGTCAAATTAAAAGATTAAATTAATGATTTAATTTAATGAAAAATTATTGTGATATTTTTATATTTATCTATATTTAATTAATTGAGAAATTAATTAAATAAAAAAATTTAATTTGGAGATAAAAGTTATAAGAATAAATTTGGAACATGATGATATTTATTTAATTTAATAATAATATATTTAGAGTTCATTTTTAAATAAATGTTAAATATTATTATTATTATTATTTTAGTAAATATTTTATCATTAAGTTCAAAAATAAATTTAAAAGTGGAAAAGATATTAATTTAATAAATTTCAAGTTCGCATGATGTATGCATGAGGTTAAAATATGAGAAATTAATTAAAAGATAAAACAAGTAAATTTAATAAAGATATTTTAAATTTCATTAAGTGTGCATGAGATTAAATTTAATAAATTAATTAAAAGCGGAGTCAAGTGGAAATTGAATAAAGTTATTTAATAATTCATAAATGTGCATGAAAAAGATTAATGCAAGATAAAGAAAGATTAATAAAAGTTAATTTGGATTTTTGAGTCTGGTGAGCATGGAGTTCTCCCAGGGGAACGTACAATTAGTTTCTCGATTCAAGGAGAGAACTCTTTATCACAATGGAAGGGGTTCATTTTTGAGAGATGAATTTGGACGCAAATTTTGAAAGTGAATTTTGGGAAGGAATTTTGGAAAAGTTTTAGAGAGAAGTTTTGGATAGAAGCGAATTCCCTCACAATCTTTGAGTGGTTGCGTATTAGCATCAAGTTCAGGTAGGGTCTTGTGTTTTTTATCACTGATTAATTACGCAATTTTCGTTTCCTGTCTTCCTCGTGCCTGTGATTGTTACGATCGAATTCTCTGGATTTTGTGGTATGATTCTTTCATTCTCTTGTCTGAATCTTATGATATTCGTATTGTATCTCATATGTACGCAAAGATTGAAAGAAAATAAATCAAATTGAAAACCTCATCCATAGGTAGAAGGAAATTGTAATTAAATCAGGAAGGAAAATTCCAAGTTGGCAAAATTCGCATGGTTAATGATATTTTCTCTATCAGACTATAATAGCAAATGTTTATAAAAAAAAATTAATTAAAAATAAAATAAATTTTAAATACATTGTTTTGTCTTTATTTTATTCTTACTAATTACAAAATTAATATAAAATAAGTTAATTTTAAAAGAGGAAAACGTTTATGAAAAAACGTTTTATAAAAAAGTAATATTTAAAAAATTATTATTATTAAAATATGATGGGGAGGGTGGGACATGCCCACACCCTTCTTTCTTAAAGGCGTCGACAGTTGACTACTTCGTACGTACCTACAATAGCAGGAGGCCACACGGCCTACTTTAAAAGTCACGCAAGCTATAAACGCAGGTTAGTTAATGTTAAAGTTTTTAATTATTATTTTAAATTATTAAAATTTGTTAATAGTTATTTTTATAGATATTAATTTTTTAATTATTATTTTTAATTAATAATAATTATTAAAAAGCTTAATATTATTAATAGATTTTAATATTAAATTTGATATTTTTTAATAATATTTTATTAATCAATTTTATAATGTAAACTTCATTATTATTTAATAATATTGATAAGTTTTATTATTATTTAAATAATAATACATTTAAATATAGTTTATTTTTAATTAATAAAATTATTGATAATTTTTATTAATTTATTAATAACTAATAATTGCTAAGATATTAATATAAGTACTTAGGTTGATAATCATTAATTAATTTAATTAAAAATTAGTTTAATTAAATTTAATTAATGATGAACAGAGTTAAACGAAAATTGTAAACTTATTTTAATATTATTGTTTTAGATTGGAATCATTTATTTATTCTAATAAGTTAAATAAATTACTTGCCTTTAGATCATTTTAGAAAATTGACTTCAAATCATATGGGGGTAATTATGATTTCTATTCGAAAATAAGAATGGGGTAAATTTATATGCTATTTAAAGAGACGAATGGGTTAACGTGTAGGGTAAACTATGAAACTTATACTTGAAAACATACGTTAAACTAGAAACTGAAATATTACACTGAACTTGATTGCGTGTTTTCAAATCAAACTCAACTGTGAGATTGTCCTGTTTTCTATGTGATTTTTGGAGTTTTCGAGTTGATCTAGTGTTGACCAGTTTAGGTTGTTACCAGAGGCTTGGGGATTCTGTGAATGTGATGTTATGGTGATTTGTTCTCGATCTTTCTAAACCCAACCATAGTGATGTGTTTTAGTATGCTCTATGATGGATGTATTTATTGTTTGTTGTTGCTTTCCAGTCTTCTTGTGTGAAGCCGAGGTGTATGTATATGAGATAACTGACTTAACCATTTTTTAGTCATTGATCAATTATATTTGATTTTCCTTCCAGTCGCTTTGAGAGGATTGAGGTGTTTTGTAAGATTTGTTCTTGATGATGTCATATTGTGACATGCTTGACTTGACCATTTTGGAGTCTTCGATCAGTATTATTTTGGGATACTTCCCAATTGCTCATTGAGAACCGATGGATATTGTAACTTATCATTTGATGCTTTTCAGTTGCTCATTGAGAACTGTTGTGATTATTATGATTATCTTTTGGTGCTTTCCAATTGCTCGTGGAGAACTAATGTGAATATTGTGGTTTATCTTTTGATGTTGTCCAGTCGCTTGTATAAGACTGAGGTGATTTTATATGATTCCTTGATTTGTGATCTATGAGCTTAGGGTAGGTAATCTATATGTAGTGTCAGGAAGTAGCTTGCAATGGGGACGGAGCCCTAAGTGGTTGCCAGGGGTTAATAAGTGAAACCATTGCACTAAATGGAGATTAAAATGAACCTAATAAGATAATTGTATGTTCTCGCCCATGCCTCGAGTGCTAGTATAGACTAGGATGGGAGTAGAGAAAACGCTTGGTTACGACCTTGCATTCCGTAGTATGCCTTGTCAGTACAAGAGGATACTAGTGGCCACATAAGGATCACTAGGGACCCTAGAGTCTTAAGCTAACTGCCAGGGTAACTCCTAACGTGATTCATGCGATGACACTTGTCCGCTTACATAGTAGGTTTCCTACGTGTCTTTGTGTGCCTCTGGGAATTAGATGTCGATCTATGTTACAACCTTCGAGTTAGATTGCTTTTAGGATTTCCTCGACTTAGAGAGTATCTGTGTTATGTGATTTGATATCCTGTTTGGGACATCTATCTCCTCAGCGCGGTGGGAGTGGGCCATTTAGGTTCCACGCAGTCGGGGGGCAGTGCTTTTTCACTCTTACCATTAAGATCCGTTTATAGCCACCGTGGCTGGAGCTTCTTGGGATGCTTGTTTATCATGATTAGGTGATGTTATTTACTGATGTATTTCCTCATATTGATGATTAGCATGTTAGATTTCCTTATGCATATGTTGTAGAATGTTTTAGTAGTAATGTCCCTATTCATATAGTACCGACGATCTTATCGGTGACTTGGGATGTTACACGCAAGGGATGGCTAGGGCCCACGATGGTCTAATGATGCTATTGACGATTGGGAGGAACCATGCACTTAGTTGTGTTTTATGATGGATATGTGTTTTATGATGGATGGATGTATCATGTATGGTAGATGGTTTCATTTATTTTTACTGTACTTTGTATCATGGATTCAAGGAGGATGATGTATTCCTAATTATACATATGTATATTCTTTTAGCCTTTCATACCCTGTGACATGTACAGTGAATGATTGAGCATTCCGGATTAATTTGCCAAGAGGCATTCGAAACAAATGTATATTATGGACTTTGGACTTTCTATTATTCTTTCATGTGGATGTGGTAGTTGTTAGACTTAGTATTAGATTAAATTTAAATGTAATTCTACGTCATGGGATCCTTAAGAAATGTAACTTGTTATGTATGTTTTAGTTGGTTGTATGTTATTGCTTTCGCTACTATGTGTTTGATGTGTATGGTTTATCTTTCTTGTTACAAAAAAAAAATGTTGGCAAACTTAGTAAAACTTTAGGTCATTTCTTTTGGGTCCCTTGGCGGGGCGTTACAGAAATACTCCATTAAGGGTGTCATACAAGATGATTGAGGCCCGTACCAGGCCTGTAGCTGAGTTCTGGGTAGTGATTGAGACTGTGACAGAGTTTTGGGTAGTGATTTGGTCAGAGAACAAAAGTTAGCACTCAATAAACACACTCTGCCAACATCCAACGCGCTTCCAAACGCATCCCACATCCAGGGCTATAGGGCACGAATCGATATCTTAGCCTATAGGTATAGCAATAGCATCCACTACTTTGCTATAGTGGTCTCTCAAAACTCCACCACACCCTGCTTTTTCAGGATTCCCTTTAGCTGAACCATCGAAATTAGCTTTAACCCAACCCAAAGGGAGAGATTTCCATTTGACATATTGTCTCTAGTCATCCTGTTTAGTTTTAGTATTTTTACCAATCATAGGATTTCTGATTTGGATATCATCAAAAAAATTGTTCTGAGATTTAAAATACTCTTTAATAGCTCTGATAATATTTTGACCCACTACCCAATCTGGAGTTTCCTTATTTCTCAAAATTCTATTGTTCCTCTCTTTCTAGATACCCCAACAATGATGGGGAAGCGAAATCTTCCAAAGAAAACCAATTTCAGCATCCTTAATAGGGCATATCCAACTCTGAAAGCAATTATCAATGCTATAATGCTGAACCCATGAGATGTTCCAATATTGAAGGAGATAAACCCAGACATTCTGACTAAAATATAACTAGATGTTGAACATATGCCAAAATGGCTAATAATAATAAGTCCCGAAACAAATGTACAGCTTCATAAGAGGAATGCAAGGAATGGGACATTTGGTATGGCAGTGGGCCTAGAGCCAGCCCACCATGCAACTCTCGACGTTCTGTCTAAGACTTGAAGCTAGGTCCTTCAGACAACTGCATTGGGTGCAAAGTTGAGACATTACCAGGGTACCCCATGATGACTATTCGTCATTGCTACTGCTGGAATAACACTAGAATTGATTTCATATTCCAGTATTCTCCCACTTAAGTCAAAGTTCTAACATATGAATATCTCCTTTGTTGAGACCATTGCCAATGCTACCTCGCATCAAGTAATATGTAGTCCTAGATAGGTTTTGCACCAAATGAACTTCTGTCTACCAGTAAGCTTTGTCAAAATATATTTGCCGTGTTTATATTAGTGTGTATTCCACCACCTCATATACAAAATGATATTGCATATCAATATGTCTTTTTCTGGAATGGTATGCTATGTTCTGTGCTAAGTGTAGAGCACTTTGATTGTCACAATGCAACACCATGTTGTCCTGCTTTACTTGCAATTCACCAAAAAACCTATAGAGCCAGATTGCTTCCTTGCTAGCCCGTGTTGCTGCCATATATTAAGTTCAGTAAAAGAAAATGCCACCACTATCTGCAACATTGATATCCAACTAACACCACCTCTAGCTAAGGAGAAAATATAATCTGTAGCAGACTCTCTCTTATCTCTGGCTTTGCCAAAATCTGCATAAGCGTACTCATTTACATTAAGACTGCTACCACTGTAACAGATAACAACATTCGAAGTGCCCATCAAATATTTAAAATCCACTTCACAGCAATCCAATGATCAAAACCCAGATTCGCCATGTAACGACTAACTACTCACACTGCTTATGCAATGTTCCGTCTGGTTCACAACATGTTGAACATAAGACTCCTTACTGCTGATGAGTATGGTAAATGAGAGATCTTTGTCTTCTTTGCTTCTGTGATAGGGCATTGTTTTGAAGATAATGTGAATATGAAATGGATTACTAACTTGTTGCACAATCTGCATATTGAATTGCTACAAAATGTTCTCCACAATTTTTATGTGACAACCATATTTTCTTGTTATTCATGTCTCTATGTATCCTCATTCCAAGAATTTGGTTTACACTCTCTAAGTTCATATCAAACTCCCTAGAAAATTATGTTTTCAAACTCATGATTTTATGCATGCTGGAACCTGCCACCAACATATCATCAAGATGCAGAAGTAGAATAATAAAACTATAATCATCATACCTTTCAAAATAGGTTCACTGAACAGACTCATTTCTACTAAAACCCAAACTCATCATGAAGGAATCAATCTGCTTGTACCAACACCTTGACACATGTTTCAAACCATTAAGCAGTCGTTTAAACCTACAAGAAGATTCTCCTTGTCTCTTTTCTCAAAACCTTCTGTTTGCTGCATATAAATCTCCTAAAAGAGCTCACCATCCAGGAGGGCTGTTTTAACATCTAATTGTTCTAACTACAAACCAAGACTAGCAACAAGAGCTAAAACAACTCAGGACTTAATTGTACAACGGGTGAAAAAAAATCATCAAAATCAATACCAGACTTCTACACATTCCCCTTAGCCACCATCCAAGCTTTGTATCTCTCCAAACTGTCATTTATATCCCTCTTCAACTTGAAGACCCACTTGTTCCCAACAGCTTTCCTTCCCTTCAGTAATGGCACAGGCGCCAAAGTCGTGTGCTTATGAAGAGCTTTTATCTCCTCTTCCATAGCAACTCCACATTTGCTTGCACATTCAGCTTCAGAAGCCTCCTGATATGAACTAGGTTACATCAGTTAGGAATGCGTACACAAAATTACAAGTCGGATAGAGCCTTTCAGGTGATTTGGATAGTCTAGCGGATCTCCTTACAAGGAGTAATGTTTCACCTTGTGGTTTATTTGGTTATTGTTCACCTTGATTTTTTCCCAGATTATCTTCATAGTTTCCCACTTTTGCTGGAATAATTTCTATAGCTTGCTATTCTTTATGTCTTTTCATTTTCATTAAAACAAATATCTTGGCTAATTATAATCTTGTGGGCAGCAATATCCCACAACCTGCACCCCTTTATACCTTCTCCATAGCCAAGAAAAACACATCTTGTGTACTTCATGTCCAGCTCATTTAAATGAATAAACATCGCATAAACATCAGAACCAAAACAAGAAATGAATAATAAACAGATATACATTTTCATACTTCTTCAAGAATTTTACTATCAAAAGTTGTAGTGGGTGATCGATTGATCAAGAAACCAGTAGTAGCCACATCCTCAACCAAAAATTTCTACTCCAACCTAGCAGTGCTCAACATTTATCTAGCTTGCTCCATATAATTTTATGGTTCACGCATTCAACAACACCATTTCGTTGTGGTATGCTAGCAACCGTCAATTGCTTTGCAATTCAATGCTCACCCCAAAACTAGTTAAACTCTCCTTAAAAGTATTCAACTCTATTATCTGTTCACAAACATATTATAGCCTTACCCTTCTGATTCTCCACTGCAGCTTTAAACCTTTAAAATATTAGGAAAACAATTCAGATTTCTTCTTGAGAAGACAAATCCACACCTTACAAGAATAGTTATCTCTAAATAAAACAAAGTACGATGAACCCCCAATAGATGTTACAGGAGCTTCCAAAGTATTTAAAAGAATTAAATATAGAACTTCTTTGTTTTAACTTTTTGGTAGTAATTCTAGAAAAACTCAAGTCTCTTCTACTTTTCAAACAAACAATGTTCACAAAATATTTACTCTTTAGATTTGGCATCTAGGAAGAGGTTTTTATCTAGTAGTACCTTCAGATGATGCTCGCTCATATGGCCTAGTCAGTGATAGCAGGTTGACACTAGGTCCAACTCTGCATCAGTGAACACTACAGCTTCTCCACCTTTAGTTTCTCTAACCAACCTATAAAGATCTCCAACTTTTTCTCCTTTAGCACAGCCAAAACTCCCTTTGTTACCTTGAGACAGCCATTTTGTACATCGAATTGTTAAACTTGTTCATGAAATATTCTCAGTGACAACAATTTTTTCTTTAATCCTAAAACATGTCTAACAATAGCTCTAACGACTCTATCAAACATCTTGATTCTTACCTCAGCTTCACCAATAGCTTCACATGGCTCGTCATTTACCATGAAAACCATACCTCCATCACAAAAGTAGAAACCCATTCTCTATGTGGAGTCATGAAAGGAAGCACCAGAATCAAGAATCCAGACATCAAGTAAAGAGCCTCTCAGATTAGCAGTTAATACCTCTCTATCCTCCAATGATGTTTCAACTTTTTCAATATTTGCCTCAAATGCTTGTGAACTAGGAATCTCTCTGTTTGCTGTTGGCAGCCTGCAATCCTTTTTGACACATCTATGTTTGCCACATTTCCAACATTTTACCCTTTTTCGTCCCTTGGATATAGACCTAGTTCACTCACCCTCAATATTGGCTCCTTCTAAGTTCTACCTCTTGCAAATAGGGTTCACTTGAAGAGATCCTTGAGATGTCTTTTACCTTGAATCTTCAAAGATTACTTCACTACCACATCTTCAGAGACTTAGCTTCCCAATTGGTGCTAAGTTACGAAGAGCCTTCTTGCTTATCAATGTGTTCATATTGTTGTCGGTAAATTCTATATTGTAGTCAACGGGTAGAATTGTATCCAAAAGGGCATGTAACAGTTGAGTCACCCCTTCGGGAGAGTGTATGTCCACCATCCAGAAGGGACTTTGGATCATTATCAGCATTATAATCATCATAATCATATTGTAAGCATTGAAGTGCATATTGCGTATATGAATAAAGTATTTGTTCTGTGTTATATCTTATTGTTACTACATGCGATATGTATCCTTTTACCCTATACGGTAAACATTTGGCACCGTTGCCAGTCGAACCTGGAACGAAGGAAGCGTTATGAAAATTAATGCCGAATTTGCTTAACAAGGATAGGAATAGGATAAAAGATAAGGATGAAATACGCATAGCACGGGAAGTTTTGATTTTAGCACAATAGGCAGAGTGCAGACAGAAGCTTCAACAGATTACCAACGGACACTGAGGGGGTGAAAGAGCACAGATAGAGGGAGTGCATTCACCTAGCAAACCGAGGAGTGCCAAGGAATTGCTAGAAAAGACTCGATAGTGATTGAATCTGGTGAAAGAGACAAGGGAGGAGTTCCTTAACTTGTATATGACGAGGGTAGAGAATCCAAACGGAAGCGAAGAAACTCACACAACTCAAAGTGTCGAAGGAACACGAGCATAGAGTGAACTCTTTGTTCTCGATAGACCCAATGAATGGATACAGGCAGAAAATCGAACAATTTCACTTAAGGAAGATCTGTTCTCACCAAGTAACGCAGTTGTTGGAAGTAGGGAGGCTGTCTGAAGCAACGCATTTGTGCAGAACAACATGGGTGCTTAGAACAACGCGAGTGCTTAGAACAGTGCGGGTACTCAATACAGCGCGGGTGCACAACAAGCACCAACACTTTAGAAGAAAGTAGTAATGGCAAGACCAAAGGAAAAATTGTTGAAGTTCAATGGTGACAGGACGACAAATCCGATCAGACAATGCAAGACATGTGAAACAATATGGATGGCAAATAGTGTAATGGATCAGGATGACTGGGTCTGACAGTTTCCAACGACCCTACGAGGTGTAGCAATGGATTGGTTTGCGGATGCCAATCCTCAGAAATTAACTACATGGGCAGACGTTAGAAAGGAGTTCATAGCAGAGTTCCAACTGCTAAGGGACGATAACAAAATTGTAACAGAAATATACAGTACAAAGCAGGGAAAGAACAAAACAATCCGTGTATATGCAAGAAGGCTGAAAGAGTTGGTAGGGAAGATGGAGAGCCCACCTGCTAACGGATTAAAGAAACGATGGTTTGTTGAAAGGCTACGGCCGGCACTAAAGAAGAAAATGAAGATTGTACCTCCAGCATCGTACACAAATGCGTATAATTGGGCGATGGATCTGGAGAGTGAGTAAAAAACAAGCAAGAAGAAGCACAAATCGTCGAACTCTAACAATTCATCTTCCGAAAGTAGCAGCAGCAACGAAGAATCAAGTAAGAAAGTTTGAGCATTGCAAAAGGATATGCTACGGATGATGAAGGAATTTAAAAATCTGAAAAAGAATCCTGACTAGGTGAAGGGGGAATTGTGGTGTACGGATTGTAAGGAAGAGGACCACACAAAGGGCTCCTACCTGAACGAACAATTTTGCGATATCTACCAGATTGTAGGACATTCCACAAAGAAATGCCCATTCAATATGAAGACGAAGGGACACTAGCAAGTGTTACTGACGCAAGAAGTGTCCATTGCAGGAGCAGGAACAAACACAAACAATGACGCAACCTCAAGTTACCGGAACAATAACCAGCGCAGACAAGGTGGTTATAATAATAACAATAACAATGGAGGTCGAAGTCGGATACAATACGACTCGAGTGGATGGTCGATGATACAGTGTCATGCATGCAACCTCTGGGGGAATTTCACCAGAGACTGTACCACAAAGGAAATGCCACAGTTCTTATGCAAATAGTGTGATCTGGGAGACCACGAGGATTCGAAATGCCCGAAGCAAGGGTGAACTTGTTAAGCATCGAAACATGTGATGAGGAAACACTAGCCATTACACGTGAGCAAGCAAAGAAGGCAAAGTACCCCGATGCAGAGGAAGAAAAGAAGAGGTTGCAGCAAGCACGCACGGAGTTGGAAAAACAAATGGAAACAGAGAAATTACAAACAAAAGACTCTGTTGGCACCTCGAGCAGAAACCTAGCATAACAAAACATGATAAGGCAGGTAATGTAAATAGAAGTTCCTATAAAATTAAATGACCACCTTACAATGCCTCAGTTGCAAACGGCAATACTAAACATGACACCACTCCTGAAAGCAACAGAGGAAACAAGAAAGGATGGCAGCGGAACTACTGTAGCAGACCCAATGCTATTGGCACTCATGATGGGAAGACATCCGCCAGTAGTAGAGATGGGTATCCTCAGAACTGTACTTACGGATACAATTGTGGACAGAGGGTCAGGCGTAAACGTATTACCAAAAAATATATGGAAAAAATTGGGACAACCTACATTGTGGCTACCTACATTTCAGTTACTCACTGTGGATCAGCACGGAATCAAGTCGTTGGGAACCCTGATGGCGCAGCCGGTAACTATTGGAACACAACCATTTCTATTAGATTTTGTGGTCATTCCGCTAAAAAGAAAAGGGTATGTGTAATGTCCCCAATTTTGGCAAATCAACACAATGGATGGAGTTAGCTCATCATTTCGACCCTTGTGAGTTGACAAGGTGTTTTGGGGGTCTCAATTGTGGACTTGCTATTTTTAGTAAGTCTATTTTCGGCAGTTGCTATTTTTGGCAGTGCAGTGGGTGGCTTCAACAGTTGGTCGTCACCTACAGTTAATAAAGTAATAAATTGCATGAGTTCTTATTTATTTATTAATCATTGAGTTGCATTATTATTATAATGTTTATATTCTTATAATGACTTTAAGAGATATTTCTTAAAAAGCAAGATGGAAAGTTTCTAGTGTTGAATTTTTTTGGAAACTTCCACAACTTCTGAAGTGGAGTTTTAGGGAAACTTTGGGCCAACGAAAGCTTATAAATAAGAGCTCATTTCATTGGGAAAAGCACGCTTGAATATTTATTTGATTTTGTGCTCTTGCGGCTTTTTCTTGGGTTCTTAACTGTATGCCCTTGCTGATGTATAAGGGTTGGAAATACTTTACAAATTAGCTATTGAGGTATAGCTAAGTTTGCCCAACTTCTCTACTGTCAACAATATATCTGAGGAGTGTTTTCATTCCACTGTTGAAATATAGTGGATCTGATATTTGTTAGATAGTCTCCTACTGTATCCCTGTGGCTAAGGAGAGAATGGTGGACATCTCCAAATCGTAGTAATTCAAATTGCCTGGCAGCTGCGAATTCTGATTGGGAAGAACAACTAACTTTTTGAGGACGGCATTTTTGATGGGGCAGTGTTTGTGAAGTCAAAGTTGTGCTTGTAAAGACAACGTTGCATCTTGGAGATTGCAAATGGCTTGATACCAGTCTTGCGTCCATTTTACCTAGCTACTGGACGTAGAGTTACTACCTGCAGATGCTCATTTGGAGGTCATGCATTCATCCTGTGCTTCTGTATTTGTGGTCGGCCTGCACATTCGTTTTGGGTAGCGATTGGTGTTGGAGTGGAGAGCAACTTTCATTTGCGGTTGATGTTTGGTTTGAGGAGCCATGTGTTAATAAGGAAAGCATCATTGGTGGTACGGCTAGGCAAAACACTTGCTTTCCAGGTGCCAATGAATTAATTGTTATGCTGATATATGTTTGTCAAAAACATAAAGCAAAGTATATCTTCAGTTTCAGTTGGATTATCTATTTTGTCTATTTTAAATTACTTGAAGTTTGTTGATTTATATTTACAAAGGAATATTATATACCAAATTAGAGAACTTTGAAAGAATTGCAAAAAATGATAAGTGCAGAATTGTAGCTAGCTTGGATCTTTACAGTGGTATGTATTTTATTAAAAAATCAGAAAATCATCCAAACATATAAAAATATCAGTTTGTGCATCAATATTAACGGTTTAGGCCAAGTCGAGGTTATTACAGTGGTGTCAGAGCGGTTTCCTGCCAGCCTGTAGGAATTGGGCTCAGGTTGATCGATGCCTTATTTTGGAGATTCTATTTTCAGCGTTATGGATGGTGACCAAAGGTGTATACATTATTCCCACAGAGGGCGTACTTCACCTAGGGATGGAGAATATGAGATTTGGCGTATTGTGAAACAGTTGGATGTGCTAGTGAATGAGCTGAATCAAAATCACAAAAGGATGATCCAACTAATTTCGAATCCAAGATTTGAGCAGAGCATGATATCGTTTTTTCAAAGAGCATAATGTAACGATATAGTTGCGGCTACAGATATGCGAGACATTTCTTATGAGATGCCGCATGAGTTCAGCACAATTGTGGTGGAATGTGATGAGAATTCATGTCAGGTTGAGTTAGAGGATGCAGTTGTTGGCATGAGTTCCCAGGATTATGTATTTGATGGCGATGCAATGGTAGTGGGAGTAGGAGCATGCGAGGATACTGTCATATCAGCAACCACTTTTGTGTTAATTGAGCCATCTGTTGAGGAGTCCAGCGATATGCATGCGATTGTTGATGTGTGTTCTAATGATAGCGCACGTCATTGATGATGTGGTGAGTAATGTTGAGGCAAAGCCAGATCAGCACAGTGGTGAGGTTCACTTCATGGACAATACTATGTTTGACTTGGATGCAACATTGTCTTATGACAATTTGTTGTTTGAGGTTGAGGTTGATCACTCACCTAAGTGGAGTTGGACTCTATTTTCACCGTCTGCAGATTCGGTTCAATTTTTTGTTGCAGTTGTTGGTGAGGTTCCTACGTCCTCAGATTTGGACATGGCTGCACCTATTGTTGATAATTGGCATGTGTGCATATGGATCTCCTGTAGCTACGTCTTTTCTTGGGTTTGTTGGAGATGATCAAGATTCCACTCCAGTATATATTATGTGGGTGGTGACCAAGAAGAAGAGTATGTTGAGATTTCTTGTAGAGTTGTGTTCTAGTGATGCACTGGCTTTTACACTATCAACACAGGTACTGGGTGCTATGTTGCAAGCGATGTTGATGATGTTAATTTGCAATTGGGTCAGTGTCAACAGGGATGTCATGCACTTCTTCATTTGGGATCCAGGTGGAGGTTGAAGTTCACTATATTGCTGGATTGCTTGCAGACAAGCAATCTTGCGGAGGTAGGACTGTAATGTCCTCAATTTTGGTAAGTCAACACAATGGATGGAGTTAGGTCATCATAACAACCCTTGTGAGCTGACAAGGTGTTTTGGGGGTCTCAGTTGTGGACTTACTATTTTTAGTAAGTCTATTTTCAGCAATTGCGATTTTTGGCAGTGCAATGGGTGGCTACAGCAGTTGGTCATCAACTGCAGTTAATAAAGTAATAAATTGTATGAGTTCTTATTTATTTATTAATCATTGAGTTGCATTATTATAATAATGTTTATATTATTATAATAATGACTTTAAGAGATATTTCTTAAAAAGCAAGTTGGAAGGTTTCTAGTGTTGAATTTTTTTGGAAACTTCCACAATTTCTGAAGTGGAGTTTTAGGGAAACTTTGGGCCAATGAAAGCTTATAGATAAGAGCTCATTTCATTGGGAAAAGCACACTTGAATATTTATTTGATTTTGTGCCTTTGCGGCTTTTTCCTGGATTCTTAACTGTATGCCCTTGATGATGTATAAGGGTTGGAAATGCTTTGCAAATTAGCTATTGAGGTATAGCTAAGTTTGCCCAACTTCTCTACTGTCATCACTGTATCTGACGAGTGTTTTCATTCCATTGCTGAAGTATAGTGGATCTGATATTTGTTAGATAATCTCCTACTGTATCCTTGTGACTAAGGAGAGAACGGTGGACATCTCCAAATCGCAATAATTCAAATTGCCTGGTAGCTGCAAGTTCTGATTGGGGAGAGCAATTGACTTTCTCAGAACAGCATTTTTGGTGGGGCAGCGTTTGTGAAGTCAGAGTTGTGCTTGTAAAGACAACATTGCATCTTGGAGACTACAGACGACTTGATACCAGTCCTATGTCCATTTTACCTATGTTGTGAGGTTTTCACACATCGCCCCAAATCTTGGGGGACCCCCCTCTTTTTAATCGCCTTGGCAAATTTTTGGATTGCCCAAAATTTTTGAGTTTTGAAAATTTCATGCCTTGGCACCTTCAGGACAAATATGGGGAGGCTTAGCTTATTTTCACCCCGTTTCAACTTGATTTTCCAGAGCTATCAATTTTATCCCTAGGCCGAATAATTTTCTGAGTTAATTTCAACTTGGCAGGATAGAATTGTGAATTTTGTACTTAGACGTTTTCTTTTGAAAACTTGGTTTTAATTTTGTAAATTTGGATGATTTTCAAAAGGGAAATTTTAATTAGACTTGAGTCTTTGGAAAATCTCAAATTTTTCTCTAGTGAAAATTTTAATTTTGTCGAAATGAGGAAAATTGCAAAAAATCGATTTTTGGTTCTAGATGCAATTTTATTTTATTTTTTTTATTTAGCTTGGCAAAATCGATTTGGTAGAAAATTGCAAAAAATTGGCTTTAATTGGATTAATTTGCCTTGAAAACTTCTAGTTTTTAATAAATTTAGTAATTTAATATTGAAAAAATGGCTTTTGGTTAGCCAAAATTCAAATTTAATGGCGTATTAATTACTAAACCCTCATTAAATGAAAATATTTAACACCTTCAAGGCTATTTAATTTCGTTTTGCAATTTGGGGCTAATTGGCAAATTTAAAAGTGCAATTTTCTTTTGGCAAAATTTTTTTGAGCTAAGTATTTAATTGAGGGCCTTAACTTGGATTTAATTTTTTTTTTATTTTTTTTTTCTCCTAGACCATGTCGGCCAGCTTTGAGGAGAAGGGAATTGGCTATAAAGGGAGTCTCCTCCCCATTTAATTTTCACAAATCATTTTTTTCCTCTCCATGTTGGGCAAATTTCCTTGAAGGCAGATTTTTCCAGACTTAAGCGACTTTGTGGAAGGCAGTTTTTTGCATACTTGGGCGATTTTTGCTTGCATTTCTCCATTTTCATGCTTGGCGATTTCTCAAGGGGCAGACCTTTTGCAGATTTTGCTGGTTTTCTCCTCCATTTGTGGGCTGCGATTTGTGCCCTAGGTGGCATTTTGGGCAGATTTCAGACTTCATGCTTGGGCGAATTTGAGACAAAGGCAAAATTTTCCATTCTTGACATTTTATTGAGGCAGATCTGATTCTGATTTTTGGGCAATTCATGGTGAAGGTCTGATTTTTTTTCCTATTTAGCACTGCATTTTTATACCAGCTTTTGGCAATTTTGTTGGGAGAAGAGATACATATGAAGGTTTGATTTTTGCATAGAAGGCAAGTGCTAGATAGTTTTAGAAATGTAAATTTCTATTTTGCAAAGGGATTTGAACTTCTTGAAAGTCATATCCTAGGTTCCGAAAAGTCGCTGTAATATTATTGGTTAAAGTGAATTTTCATCATCTAGAGTTGCAAGGGGTGCTTAAGCTGACATCCATCTTTCGTTCTAGTCTAAGGATTGCTCCGCTTGGTTCTTCTTGCCTTTTGGTCAACCACTCTACCATCCCGTAATAGGGCAACGAGCATGGAGGATGATAGTGCAAGTAAGAATCCCAAGCGGGCGAACACTAAGAAAGACAAAGAGGATATGGCGCCCAAAACTTCCTTCTCGAAAATGAAGAGAATAACCGACACCAATATCGATACAGTGGACATGATACGGATGAGGGACAGACTGAAGGAAGGACAATCCCCCTTGGCAAAAAGGATTTACAAGAGCGGAATTGTACACGCAACGGCTTTTCCTCCCACATTGCCCTGTCCAGAATTGATTATGGAATGTGCATCTAGATTTGATCTAAACAGTAATTCCATCATTTTTGACGAAGGGAAGAGAGTGTTGGCCAGCATTGGCGAACAAGCAATCGAAGAAACATTCAACATTCCCCAATACAAGGGCATGACGATTGTGATGATGGATCAAGCAACTAAGTCATTTCAAGATAAACAAGAGGCCTATTACACGCATCTAAAGCAGAATTGGATACGCGAGGGAAGGAAAGGAGTTAACAGATCATCGAGGCTCACAATGGCAGATTTCAAACCAGAATATGGTGATCTTGTTGTTCTACTCAGTCAAATCATGGGCCTAGCTCAAGGGATGAGATTTGAAAACTAGATGTACTTCTTCATTGATGAGATTGAGAGAGGGAAAAAAAGGTTTGATTAGGCCAAGATCATAAGCGAGAACTTAGAATTGCAACTCAGAACCGTGCAAAACCAAACGCAATTCTACATGGGCTCCTATCTATTCTACCTAATTGCTAGATTGTACAAGAGTCCAGGACTTAAGGCCTTAGGAGAAGTTGGTAGCGGACCAGGACAATATTTGGTACATGAATGCTATCCGCAACTCCATTTGCACAATAACAAAGATTACAAGATATTTTGCGACGCCTTCGCCATGAAGACAGTAAGGGTATTACAAGGGACACTTGCTAAGAGACTTTCATCGGAAGCAGAAGCAAGAACTAAGAAGTTTGGGAGTTGGTTCATCCAATTTCCGCAGTTTACATACATTAGAGTGGCAGGAAGTACAGTTTGTCCCAAGAGGCTTCCAAGGTACCCACCCAACAAGGTAGTTTTGTTAGAATTGGCTAGGCAACTTGAGCACTATCATAGAATAATGAGAAATGAAGAGAAAACAGGCATTTCATTCTCAATCATAATTGGCAATGATAGTTGCCCAAATCGGGCCTCCTTTGAAGCCGCAGAAAAGGAATTGGAATGGTATCATCTAGGATGGTACAGTGCAAGGCAAGGGTTTGACCCTAATGGTCTTATCAAGGCATCTCATGGAAATGAATTTGGGCATGTTCCCACCATAGAAGACTTTTGGGCCAACACCAAAGATGACTTTCATGTGAGAAAGCTAGGTTTCTCAAGGCTGACGATGAACATGATGAGGGCTATTAGATGGAGAGGCCTCGATATTCCGGATCAACTGGAGGATGATGGAAATGTGTTGAGAGAAGACTATGATACAGTAGAAGGAACAGAATTGAATCCAGTGGATTGGGATGACCATCAAGATCCTTCCTTGGAAGCGATCACAAGGGTAGTGGATTTACATACTGAGTCGTGGTATAATGAAGGACTAAGGGAGCTACAAAGACAAAGGATTCCCCTTACCTATGAGATGATAAAACCAAAAGAGAGACGAGCAGAATCAGTCGAACAAAGGAATGAAGGAAATAGCTGGCAATAGGAAATGATTAGAAATAGCATGAAGAAAGTTTTGGAGGTAGAGAAGGGCAAAGAACATCCAGAGCCTCCAACCAAGAGACAGCATGCAGCGCCATCAAGAGAGAGTATAGTTGAGGCTAGAAGCCAAGAGGTCAATTCAAATGATAAAGGGGCCGCGGTGGAGGTGAGCTCTGATTCGGAATCAAGTGGCTATAGTGAAAGCACCGAATACTCCCCTCTCGGAGAACCAGCAAGGAAATGATATGGAAGAAACTAGTAGAGAAGAAGATGGACCAATTGACATCGAGGCAATAAGTCGAGAACCCGAGGCCGTTGGTGATGCTTTGTTAGTCGAACCAAATCCAAATTTGGGGAGATGCACTGCACCACTATGGTTAAGACAAATGCTTATGCCAAGAGGCGTGGTGGTAACGGCCCATACAGCTGAGGACATCCAAGGGTTAATGGAAATGGGTGATAGGGAGAACCAAAAACAAATGGCAAAAACGGTGGCAAGGGTAATCAGGAGCGACAATGATGATCACCGAAAGGTTCAGATTGCTATTCCAACAGTCAACAAGGCAGTGAATGAGATTGTGGCCCAAGAATACGAGATAGTAGAACATAACTTGGGAAGGAATACAGATGATATGGAGTGTGAGGAGGTCCAAGAAGGTATAGCATCAATCAGAGAAAGGTTAAGGAAGGCAAACGAAAGGATAGTAAAGTTGGAGGCCGAGAACAAATATTGGAGAGATAGCCAGCCCATCCAACAGCTGCACCAGGCAGCCCTTCCTCAAGACAGAGGGAGCAATTCAGGAGAGATATCAGCTCAGCTACATGAAGTCAAGGATTGGATCCATGATACAATCCAAGATGGGCGAAATTTCTTGCCTTCCTTCATCTCAACATTCCAATCATTAATGGCCATTAGAGACAAGTTCAGGTTATTCAAAATGGAGTGGAAAGGTTTCCTTCCCATCAGAGATTTGGCTATTCCTAGGCTACAAGCGTTCATTGGGCTACAAGAGGCATTTTTGCAAAGGGTCAAATTGGTTGATGAGAAAGGCTTGAGTATAGTTGAATCTTGGTTTGTTGCATTGACGACCAGATTTAGAACACTTGAGGAGATACATAATGAGATTGCACGACACAGTCCAAGCGTCAACACTTCTATTTCAACCATGATGAGCGACGTTGGGGTGGCACTTGATTTTGAGGATATTAGAGAAAAAGATATCAATGAGACAGATTTTGGATCAAGACTAGATGAGTTAGGAAAGATTACTATTAAGAAAAAACATTTGAGCACCCTTTCCTCTCTCGGCGCTTTTATTGGATTTGCAAAGGAATATGAGAAGGATCACGAAAAGATACTACAAGCAGCGAACAACGTGGCAAAATTAGTGGAACTCAAGGCGAAGCACACACCTTGTCCTCATATAGAAGAAGTTAACGAAAGGCTAGCTAAGTTCATTGCCTTAGTTAAGAAAATGAAAGAAAAGGGAAGATTTATATTAGAAGATCATTTGATGTAAGCCCAAGTGGCAAATTTCCCCTTTCTTCTAGAATAGGACAAGTGTCTATTTCTGATTGGCCACCATTTTGGTGCCTTCTCATTGGTTGCCACTTTTTGCACTTTTTTCATTGGTCCATTGATGAGGTGGCGTCTTCTCATTGGCCGATGGGGTGGCAACCCTAATTAAGGTTTTGAGGATCCAATCTGGATCGTTGATCTTGTTTTGATCTCCACCGTCCGTTGTATTTCTGGCCCCTATAAAAGGCCATTTGCTCTCATTTGTAAAGTGTCGGAGAAATTGTTGCGAAGATAATACCAAAATTGCTCTCTTTTTCATTGTTGCGATTGGCATGTTGATCAAGAACATTGGGTGTTATTGCATGTTTTCTACTTCCACTTAGTTAGATTTTCTTTCAAGTTGTTGAAGCAAATTGCATTTGAAGTTGTTTAAGTAGGAGTGAAGTAGATGGATAGTTGTATGGTAGCATTGGTAAATGTTTGATAGGGATCAATACTAGGCCACTAGCATCCTAGCAGCTGGTTGGAAAGCTTTGTGTAGTAAACTAGTTTATTATTCCTTCGAATCATTGCACCTGTGGAAGTGAGGCCGCTGGTCAGCTCTCATTATGTTCGATCCCCGTCCATTTCTTAACCTTTCATTCATAGGAGTAGGAGTAGAATAGTGAGTAGTTGGGTAGTCGAAGTTTAGAGAGAAGGAAGTTAGAAGGAGCAGGTCAAGCGTTAAAACACATCCATTCACCTTCCACGACCATCGCTTTCCCATCAACATCATCATCGACAGGCACACCCTCCATCATTGTGACCATCAACATTATCTGCTTCCACACATTTCACAAACCGAGCCACCATCACCTTCATCCCATCAAAGTCCAAGTCATCCTCAACAATTTATGTAAGGCCGCCTACGTGATTATCAGCAAATCACATCGATAAAACTGAGCGAGTATCCAACGGTGTAAGTAACATTGGAGCTATTGCTTATGTCTTCATGAGTAATAACTTTTCAAGAGAGGAACTCTATGTTTGATACTCCGTATCAAATGTTCAATTGCTAATATGTTATGTAAGTGATACAAAACTCGTATCAACAACCTAGCTACTAGACGTGGAGTTACTACCTGCAGATGCTCATTTGGAGGTCACGCACTCATCCTGTGCTTCCATATTGGTGCTCGGCCTATACATTTATTTTGGGTAGCAATTGGTGTTGGAGTGGAGAGCAACTTTCATCTACGGTTGTTGTTTGGTTTGAGGAGCCACGTGTTAATAAGGAAAGCATCATTGGTGGTACGGCTAGGCAAAACACTTGCTTTCCAAGTGCCAATGAATTAATTGTTATGCTGATATATGTTTGTCAAAAACATAATGCGTAGTATATATTCAGTTTTAGTCAGATTATCTATTTTGTCTATTTTAAATTACTTGAAGTTTGTTAATTTATATTTACAAAGGAATATTACATACCAAAATTAAAGAACTTTGAAAGAATTGCAAAAAACAATTAGTGCAAAATTGTAGCCAGCTTGGGTCTTTATAGTGGTATGTATTTTATTAAAAAATCAAAAAATCATCCAAACATATAAAAATATCAGTTTGTGCATCAATATAACGGTTTGGGCCAAGTTAGGGTTATTACAGTATGACGCTATCCTTGGACGGGGTTGGTTGGTGCAAGCGAAAGTGAATCATGATTGGAAACGAAATACCCTATCCATGGAACGCAGAGGCTGAAGATTTATAATTGACTTGCACACACAGATGGTAGGTGAGGAGGCAGTGTCGTCAGATTCCAAAGGTGAAGGCAAAGGTGACAATGAGGGAAAGAAGAGAATGGAACCTGATGAAGGAGTATTGAGATTAGAAGGATGATGACCTAGACACGATGAATGGCTTACTTCACTAGCAAATGGAGGATTACGAGCTCTTTCTGAGTTGTAACATGTTGGGAGTCGAAGAGGGAAAAGGGAACGAGTTTCCAAAGGATTATAGCGAAGTGAAGGAGGGAGAAGCACATGTAGATGAAATGTCGACGCATACATTTAGTGATGACAAACCTATAAAGTAAGAAGAGCCTACTGTATAAACAATGAACTTTGGAGATGAAGCCAATCCAAAAAATATCCTTATGGGAGATAAATGGAATCCAATTCTAAAGGCAACAGCGTTCAAAATATTTATGGAGTACAAGGACGTCTTCGCATGGATGTATAAAGATTTGAAAGGAGTACCACCACATTGATAGATGCAGTACCCGTACAGAAGGGGCCATATCAAATGAACAAAAATTATGTTGCACGGGTCACTGATGAGATCGATCGGATGTTGGAAGCAGGACTTATTTTTAGAGTGCAAACAAGTGAGTGGGTATCACTGATTGTGATATCTCTAAAAAATGACACCACGCAGATAAGAAAATGCAGACTTTTGATGCCTAAATGCGGTAACGATCAAAGATTCGATCCCGATACCATTCGTCGATAGCATTCTAGAAGAAGTTGCGGGGTATGAGATTGATTCATTCATGGATGGGTTTTCTGGATACAACCAGATATCCATCACTGAAGAGGACAGGTTGAAAACAACATTCATAGTGGAAGATGGAGTATACGCCTACAACAAGATGTTCAAACTGTGTAATGCTTCGGCAACATTCCAAGGAATTATCCTACACATATTTGATAAAATGTTTGTTGGAAACTTTAAAGCATTTATGGATGATTGATTAATTTTTAGCGCAGAGGATAAACATATAATAGCACTCGAAGATGCATGGAGAGATGCAGACGGTCGAGACTGGCACTAAATCCAAAGAAGTGCAGGTTCATGGTACCACAAGGGAAGCTACTAGGACACATAGTCTACAAAGCAGGGCTGAAGACGGATCCTAACAAAGTTCGCATAATTTTGGATATGCCACCGTCGATGGATGTATCAAAAGTAAAATCATTCCTCGAGATGCATTGGATACTACCGAAGGTTTATCAAGAACTTTTCGAAGACATCCTACCCACTGGACAAGCTAACCTGCAAAGGCGAACCTTATAAATGGGAAGCGGAGCAGAATGAAGCTTTTGATGGACTAAAAACGAGGTTGACCACAGCACCGATCCTGGTTTATCCGAACTGGGATAAGGAGTTTCATGTTCATGTTGATGCATCGAACTACGCAATTAGAGCAACACTGGCACAGGCAAGTGACCACGGATTGGACCATCTAATATATTTTGCAAGTAGACTATTATCTAAAGCAAAGGAAAATTATAGTACGACAAAGTGGGAGGCACTAGGAATGGTGTACGTAGTACAAAAATTCAGACATTATTTATTGGCGACGCCATTTGTATTCTATGTAGATCATCAGGCACTGCTACATCTCATAAATAAGCTAATCATTCAGAGAAGGATAAGTCGATGGTTATTATTATTGCAGGAGTTTACATTCAAGATTGTGGTGTAGCTGGGAAAGAGTCATGTAAGTGCATATCACTTGTCGAGGATAAAATCAAAAGAGCCACCAGAGGGGGGTCAACAATGATTTTCTTGACGCGTAGCTATTTTAGATTACCGTACTACCATCCTAGTATACGCATATCGGGGAATACCTTTCAACGGGCCAATTTCCTAGGGAGATGCCACCGAATGAGAGAAGGAAACTGGTACTAAGGAGCCGAACATTTTAGTTGATCAATGGGCTACTGTACAAAATGGGACCCGATCAGATTCTAAGACGATGCGTTCTGGAGGAGGGAATTTCGAAGGTATTGAAGGAAGTGCATGAGGGATCAGCGGGAGGACACATGGGGCCAGACATAACTACGCGGAAGATACTTTTGGCAGGGTTATTGCGGCCAACCATGCACAATGATGCCAGGGAGTGGGTTGTTGCATGCGACACATGTCAAAGAGCTAGAAAACCACTAAAGAAGGACTTCATGCCTCTGAATCCTTCACACGCACAAGAGCTTTTTGAAAGATGAGAATTGAACTTTGTCGGATCCCTTAAGGTAAGTAAAACTAGAAGGTGCAGGTACATCGTGGTGGTGACGGAATACCTGACCAAGTGGGTGGAGGCACACGCACTATGGGACAACTCTACGATGAGTACAGTGAAATTTATTTATGAGCAAATCATCACTAGGTACAGGATTCCGCTGCAGTTGACAAGCGACCAGAGAGGACACTTTGTCAATCATGTCATCCGACTACTCACTACCGAGTTCAAAATTTATCATTCACTATTGAGCCCATACTACACAAGAGCCAACAGACAAACAGAAACTACGAAAAAGATCTTGGTTGGGGTGATCTATAAATCTTGTGCAATCGAGGGAGAAGATTGGGAAGAAAAACTACCATCAACATTATGGGCGTATGGCACTTCATATAAAGTCACTACAAGACACACTCTGTTTCAGTTGATCTATGGGCAAGAGGCCATGGTACCAACAAAATTAATGGTATCGAGTTTAAGGATTGCCACTGAGAACAAACTAGGAGACATGGAAAGTCTGAGAGAGAGGTTGTACAATTTAAATAAACTGCATGAGCAACGACTACAGGCACAATGGGCCACAGAAGTTACACAAAATAGGTGTAAGGTATGGCATGACAAGCATTTAAAATTGAATAAATTTCAACCAGGGTAGTTTTGAAGTATAATGGGCGAAACAAGATTAGACCAGAAAAGTTCAAAGTGAAGTGGCTAGGGCCATACAAGATGCGCGAAGTTGGCGATAATGCAGCAATCAAATTATGGAGGCTCGACAGTAAGGAAGTAGTTGATGCTGTGAACGGGTTGAAGTTGAAAATCTACCATGAAAGAAATAATGCCTTCGCATCCGAACAACTTGGAAAAAATATAAAAAATAATAGATAAAGAATGTATATATGTAAGATAAGTAAATGTAGATAATATATAAAGTTGAGCATATTTCCTTAGTACGGGCCTGAAGTAATAAAGTAATGAGTATAAAGAACAGGAATATTAAACTAAAACAAAATGAGTACCGTATGACTATTAGTCTTACATTAGCATGAGTAACGTAGAGGAGCCTTATATTAACATACCACAAAGCAGAGAGATACAGACTAGAACCATACGAAGGAAGAGACCATTGTACGGCCCATACAAGTTCAAAGAGGGAACTATTTGTGCAAGTAGTTACTGGAGAGAAAGGGAGACATCATAACAAACGTTAAAAAAACATATCGTATGGTCTGTATAGAAGTCATAAACAGGAAACCAAGCGGTTATTAGCAGAGACTGTACGGCAAGGGAAATGGTGAAAGGAGGGAATAGGAACACTGCATGGCTGTACGACACAAACCCAGAAAAACAATTATCCTGCGATAGTTCGTACGGCCTAGGAAGAGCACCGTACAGTCAATCAGATGGTTATAAAAGACAAAACATTGTCGTATGGCCATTGTTAAAATAGGGAGTAGAGGTGACCGTACGGAATACCCTATGGAGGTAGTGCATTGTGTGGTCGTAAACCGTACAGTATTGGCAGCAAGGTTAGAATAGAACGAGAGGGGCCACTGTACAGCACATACAGAAGATCATACACTAATTCACAGAAACCGTACAGATAGAGGGACCTTAATAAAGTTATCGTATGGAATATATCAGAATGAAGGCATAGCGTGGTAGGGTAGAGAGGCCATAATAGATCATTCACAGAAAGAGGAAAGTAGGAGGCGTACGGATTCGTACAAACACCAATGAAAGGAGAACAATGTTAGAAATAACATTCTATGGAGGGAGGTAACTAACCTAACAGGTTTTTGTTTTTTTCGAGCAAAACGACAAAAAAGGTAACAGTTATGCATTCAGCTGGTAAGAGAGCCTGGAAAAATAAATTAGACGAAGATTCAACGACAACTACAGCCATGAACAGGAATGTAAAGACCTTGCCATCCGGAGTCTGTGTAGCAAGAGGAACAAGTACAGTACCAAGCAAAGAGAAAGTGAAGCAACCATTACAGTCAACTGCGACGGATAATCCCACAATGTAGAATATTGCATTTGAAGGATTGAATGGACTAGAATGCAAGAAGTGGTGGCAGGAGACACCTGATAACCATCCAGTGAAGGCTAGCATTCGAAAGGCACAAGTCGAATGGGTGATACAAATGCCTATGTTTTGTATCACAGATTATGAAGAGTTTTTACCCCTCATGATCGAAACATATGATAGGTTCTCTCGAACCAGTACATTTTCCTACCTTGGTTGCAACTTGGTAATATCATTCAGACCGGCGAACTTCACACAGGTATTCCGGATACCTAGTCATGCGCAAGGGGGAAGGAAAATAGATAGCAAACCAAAAAAGTTGAGTTGGGAGGTAAAGACATAGTTGATACAACTGGTATGTGAGGATCTAACACAAGCGGAGCAAGAAGCTCTCACAGACGCATTGAAGGGTAGAGGATTGAAGAAATCCAATGTGCAGGAAGGTCACTGGCATTTTCTTATGGACGTTGTGAAGAGTCGCCTCACAGGCTCTAGCCGCACCTCAGACATTTCATTTCCACAGGTGGCGATGATGGACGAGATTTTGCATGGAAGAGTGTACCACTGGGCTGCATTGTTGGCAGAACGGATGGATGAATTCATGACATTAGAGCACAAGACGTTCTACATGCTGCATTATGCCATCAGGCTATTTTTGGAGGCAACAACACAGATGATCCCCAATGATACACTGGAGGCCAAACCAGGACCACTAGCGCCAGGCAAACCCCTAGTCATACAGTGGAGACATCTTGATACACTTGGCACCAAGACCACGGTCGAACAGAAACGACCGAGACCGGACAGCGGAAATACTAACAATGGTCACGATGAGACTTCTTCTGAGGAAAGTGGGTCCGACGAGGAGGAGGAAGAGGACGAGGAAGTAGAAGTAATTACAGCTACACCGTTGAGATTTCCACAGCCTGCACTTTCAGCGACAACACACTTGGCTCCCATACATATGTATATATGGCATCCTGAGGTTTGGTCAGTTTAGGCAGCCAGTAGTGATGACTCCGGCTTCAGTTGTGATTCAGCCTGTCACAGAGACAAGCTATTCCCGAGGCATTAGCAGAGGCGCATCCGCCACCAACAAAGACAATCGTTCCAGAGGTAATAATGGAGCCTACTCACGAGGTTTTACTAGAGGTTGGGGCTGAGGTACTTGTACCTGATGTAGAGGAGGACACTCAGGAAGGAGTAATGGAGATACCGATAGGTGAGGGTTTGAGGGCATCAGGTGTTCATTTGGACATAGTGGGTTCAGATGCAGTAGTTACAGTGGATACGGCATTGTTAGCATTGCCTAAGCCAAACAGAGAGAGTAGAACCTAGAGGTTGAGCACGTACCTGAGTACAAGGTTCCATCGTACCCCAACGCCTCGAGTGACATACCTGTATACACCTACATGAGAAGTAGTTCCGAAGGAAGACCCTTTACAGGCACAAGTGGAGGAGCCGACACAGAATGATGGACTACCACATAGCATTGTTGAGCGAATGGTAGAGGTAGTAGAGAGGACTATGGGTGTGCAGCAGCAGCCTCGTGTAGCGCTAGAAACAGTGATGAGGAGCATTCTTCGCTGATATAGCGGTTCTAGAGACTCTGGCTCACCAAATAGTGGCCTCGACAAAGATACGGGCTTTGGACTAGGTAGTAAAGGAGCTGGAGAGAGTGGTATCCTTCATGAAATTAGGATGCCCAGCTGCGTTACAGTTTGTTTTGAGGAACGAAGATGGCTGAGTGTGGAGACTACAGAGATGTGCCATGATTGGGCCACCACGAGAGATCCAGGTACGGAGAGCCGAGTAGAGGTTTTGACTCAGAGGATAGTCGAGATACACAGGGATGCATATTACAACCTTCAAAGGAGCCAAGCAGATCAAGTAGCAACAGAGAGGCTCAGGAGGAGTCAGCTACCAGGCTAGCCGTGAAGAGGGCAGCCTGCAATTCGAGAGGGCAGCCTTGTTAGCCAAACAGAGTCAGCTGCAGAAGGTGGCAGCGAAGAAGGAATAGTTAGCAGCAGGGGAGCAGGTGGCAGATGAGAAGGAGAGAGAATTGGGAGAGATTGTTGGGATGATGCAGTCAGCTTTGGAGCTTCGGATGGAGGCTGAAGCAGAATTGAAAGTTTGGAAGGAGCAAGTGTACAAGCTACGAGTAGAGCTGAATGAACTGAGGGCACAGACAGCCACTACACCACGGACGCATCCCTCTGCTTCGTATCTAAACATGGATGCAATTAATTGTCTTAGTGAAATTTGAGTTTTGTTGTCTTTTTTTTGTCGTTCGGAGACGACTTTACTTTTTGGGGGGCATGATGTTGTCAGTAAATTCTATATTGTAGCCAACAGATAGAATTGTATCCAAAAGGACACATGATGGTTGAGTCACCCCTTTGGAAGAGTTTATGTAAATGGTCCGGAAGGGACTTTGGATCATTATCATCATTGTAATCATCATAATCATATTGTAAGCATTGAAGTGCATATTGTGTATATAAATAAAGTACTTGTTCTGTGTTATATCTTACTGTACTACATGCAATAAGTATCTTTTTACCCTGTACGGTAAACACATATCATTCAAATGATCAATGACTAATGAATTGCCATGCATCCCCAAATTAAACAATTGCCTTCTAACATTATTTTGTTTGCCAATGACTTTGTCTCATAAAGCTTTGCCAGCTTAATCCACAAGTCATGAACTTATCTCTCCTCTACAACATTGAGCAGAACCATACCTGCTAGAGATAATTGGATTGTTTCTCTAGCCATGCGATCTTTTTCATCTTAATTTGTCACGACCATGGCTGCAGGTTTTGACTGTAATGTCCCCGCCAATATATAGGGTTGCAGCCACCTAAACCCAAGTGACAGGCGGACCTGATTATCTAAATAATAATGAAATTATCATTACATTGCTGGCCAACTCCTTGAAGAGAAATTGCTTCTCTTAAGGAAGACTGTTCTCTAACTATCAAAGTATTTATTATATTTTGATTTGTATGCAAGCCCAACCCCCTCATGTTGTTGCACCTTCCTTGGTAGAGACGTCTCTTCATATGGTCACAGTTGATGGGTTCTTCAAAATAAAGCTATTAATTGTAGAGAGGACCAACTTCTTGTTAAAGATCGTCTCCCTTCAAGAAGAAATACAATGTGGTATAAAAGAGGAGTTGGAGATAAGGAGAGGGTAAGGAATACAATGGAAATCATTTGAATAAAAGCAAATCAAAAGCAGATTTAGAACAGAAATATATGTTAAGAATCTGAAATAAGATTGGGAAAGAGTGAAGTAGAAATGAGATATTAGGAATTCTAATTCTATGTATAAAGCAAGAGATAAGAAATCTGAGATCAGAATCAAACCCAGAAAAAGTGTCATGCCCCCACCGTGATACATCTTCCTGCCACCCTTAAAAGGGAATAATAATAATAAATTTAGATATGCGTCAATGTGCAAAAACTTGCCTTATTTTTAGGACTTACAATTTTTTAATATCTAAGCTGACAGATACAAAGGAATTCATTCCCTTCATCAGTAATATATGGTCCTAACAAATCGTCGAATAAAGTTATTTCCAAAAGATGCAATGGCTGAATGAAGAGGCATTAGATCAATTTAGAAAAGGCAGCATTTATTTTAGAGAAGACGCCTTGTTTGGTTAAAAGGTAGGAGAGGTGTCTATGCATCCTCTTTGAGGGATATATGAGGAAGAACTTGTTTGGAGAAAAGGCATGGAAGAAGATCAGATTTGACATAAGTGAACTGCATTCGCAGAAAAATAAATCCTGTGATCTAGCAAGTGTTGTGGTATGAAATGCGATGATATTATTTATTATATAATCTCTTATGTATCTTGATATAGTTAAAAATGAGAATTGCTAATCTATCTAGATCCTTTGATTATTTGTTTAATCTATCTATTTTCTTACAAACAAACACGATTGGGAGGGTAGAGACAGATTCCCCATCTAAGTAACCCACCCCGTGATGGATGGACAACACTTCCTGCCATTTGCAGGCCAAGGGATGTTATGACGCACTCTTGGGCTTAGTTGCGGCAAATGTTTTGGGCATCCTATCATGCATTCCTCACCAATCCCGTGTCAGAGGATATGCAGAATTTCATCCATACAGCTCGAATTTCAGTGAATTTTTACCCTTTCCGAACTTTATCCAAATTTTATGATATTTAATATAATATCTGTTATTTATAATATTATTATTTTATGTTAAAATAATATTGAGTTATTCAATTTAGTTATTTAGCAATGCCAAACTGTTTCAACAATTTTGTGGATATATTACTCGTATTTAAAAATACATAAATTTATACAAGTTAAATTAATGTTTACCCTTGCCGAATTTCATCGAATTTTATGATTGACGAAGATGAATTTGAATTTGAATTCAAACCGCGTGACTTAGCCAATTGCTACAGCAACCAATTGGTTGCTGAAAGTGAAACTAAAAAATGAAAGCAATCATGTTAAGTGGTAAGGAGACACGATTGTGAAGGACTAAAACGGGTTCCCCATCTAAGTAGCCCACCCCATGCCCACCTGATGTTGTATGAACAAGAGTTCCTACCACTTGTGAGCCAAGGGGTGTTATATCATGCCCTTGGGCTTAGTTGCAGCAAATGTTCTAGGCAGCCTATTGAGCTCTCCTCTCCAAACCCTTGTACAGTTGACTATTGAAAATGAAGCTATAGATTAAAATATGTGATGTTATTTAACTTTGTAGTGGAGTAAATCTGACCCTAAGGAAAGGAAATTATGTTCCTTTGAGAACTATTTTGACAACACACATTTGAGGGTCTCAGCTAGGGATGCCAGCACAGTGCACTGTAGTCCTTCACAGACATGTTGTAAAGTTTTCACACCGTTGCCCCATTACAAATGAGGACCCCCACTTTTTGCTTTGTGGTGTCGTAGGTGTCTTAGTTTAGCTCTAGTTTGGAATTAATCCTGAGGTCTTCAAGTCAATGAGATGAGTTTGAACAACTTTAGATACAAGTCCTTGTCCAATTGCAATTTTGGACCACTGAAGGGAGTCTTGGCTGAGTTCTGATCTTTATAAAAACTAGAAATCTGATGTGGAGTTCAATTTGAAAACCAGATGTGGAAAGAACAGAACCTGAGTGGAAAACGGAGATAGTGCCAAGAACTTGGTAAAGCAAGTTACAGTGGATCTTAGGGAAGTTAACACTAAAATCAATCAGCGAAAGCGACTAGATCTAAGCATGAGAACATGGAAAAAGTGAAACCTAGCAATCTGATCTGAGCTAAACATGACTGCAAGCAAGAAACAAGATGATGAAGGCAATAAGCAAAAGAGGGGAATTTGAGTTTCAAAAAGGAGGCCCCAACAATTACACTCTTTTGGCAGCCTTGGAAAATTCCAAGAGGTGGTGGTCAGAATCTGACCATCCCATGAAACTCGAACTCCAAACACCTCCTCATTTCCACCCTATAATGTGAGTTCAATCCCAACACATGCCAAACTTCTGCCCAAGTCTAGAAGCTGTCCAAGCATGTCTGATCTTCCATATGGCATGAAATTCAACTCAAGAAACCAAATCCAAACTTGCGGGAAGGAAAATCAACTGAATTTTCAGAGATGATGACCAGATTTCAAATTAAGGAGAAGCCAAAATCAGACCTTAGCAATCAATAGAGATCAGGTCAAGATTATAATCCAAGTTAGATGGCACTGTTGAAGAACAAGATAAAAATATAGAATCCAAGCTTCAAAGCAAAAAAACAAGATTGAAAATAGTGGGAATAGGATGAATTTGAGAGAGCAAAAGAGACGAGGTTTTGAGTTTCAAGATGAGATATCCAACACTTATCCTTCTCTAGCAATCTTAGAAAGTTCCAAAGCGTGGAAATTTGGTTCCGACCTCATCAAATCTCTGCCCTCTCTTTGAAAGATAATTTCCAGCTTAAGTATGAGGGCATTTCAAAACATCTTCAACCCTCCATAATGGGTGAAATTCAATCCCAAGAAATTCGAAAGGGAAAACCAATCTGTGAATTATACCAATATGTTGGAACTCTGAATTCCAAACTAAAAGCTGGAAATAGTTTTACAAATGTGGCTTCATGATGTCATGTGAACTTTTACCAAATTATCTTAGTTTTTCTTATGCTTATCAGTTTACAATCTTAACACGACGTTTTTGTTGATGTTGAAAGGTACCAAACTTGGAGATAATTGAAGACAAAGAGAAGCTGCAATGTCAAGGAAAGCATGAAACTTCAGGCATCGACAAGTTGCAAGTTATTCATTGAGAGGACAAACAAGATGATGCTCAAAATCGAAGGACAAAATGAAGATGCAAATTCAACAAGAAGACCAAGATGGGATTCAAAGAACAAGTCATATAAGGAAAATGAACAAACCTACAAGTAGAGGAGATAGTCATAATCTTGAATTTTGTTTGGAAATCCAAGATCAAGCAGAATGATCCAACTACACAAAGGACCTCATCACTTCTAGAAGACAAGTCAAGATAAAAGTCAAACAATTCAAATTGACAAGCTTAAAGGGATGGAGAAAATTCATGAAGATGAAGCAATTTGGGAATATGAGTCATACAATTAATTGAAGGCTTAATAATGCTGAGTATTAAGAGATATCTGTTCATTATCAAGAATTAATGAATTTAAATGATCAGCATGTTAAGTTGGCACCCACTCATCTTCAACCAATCAGGGAATTCCAATTCCACATGTCCAAGATGATTCAGTCAAATTGTCCCAAGTGTACAAGTGGAATCTACTTAATGTTTTTACCCAACCAATTTTCTCATTGGTCTATAAAAGCAATGTAATTTTCTCATTGGCCCACAAAATGGTGTCTCATTTTGTAGCTCGTAATTGGATTAGAATTGTGTTGGATCAATCTTGGCCATTGATCTCAAATTAATCTTGGTCATTCATTATACTTGGAGCAACTATATAAGGCTTGATCAAACCATTTGTGCGGGAGACGGAAAAATTGTTACCAATTTATTGCCAAAATCACTCTTAAGTCGTCGTTATCATGGTGAATACTTGTGAAGTGTTTGAGTGTTGCATGATTTCTACATTTCCTCACTTAGATAAGATAAGATGAGATGAGATGATTTCTACAAAGGGTCTACGCGACTGAGAGCTACAACCAAGAGGCTGACAACAGCAAATGCACCAAACGGTGTTTGAGAAAAGCAAAACAAGAAACAAGAGGAGAGAGAGAGAGAGAGAGAGAGAGAGAGAGAGAGAGAGAGAGAGAGGCCAAGGCGAAGACTAGGAGTCTTTCCTTGGCAAAAAGAAAGCAGCCACAGAAGGATAAGAATATGAGTAGATAGGAGCCCTAGACTGTCTCAATGAACTTGTGGAAGAATGTCGCTGATGTAGATAACCGTTGTGGGGCCTGACAGATCTAGAATGGCCAGTAGAGCTGGAAGAACTAGACGACCTTTTCACACCCTATAAAGGAGAATAGGATTGTATTTATGTTCAGTAGATGTATGTAGATATTGTTGTTGGTGAATTATGGCTAAAAATTTATTCTTATAACTTTTAGTGCTTGTTGATTGTTTGTTGATTGCAAGTAATAGTGGAAGGTTGGTCTGCACTAATTGCAAGAAATTAACTTTAATTGGAAATGTTCATTTGGATTGCACCTTCACTGGGTATTTGAACGAGTGTTGACAATATGAAAATCATCCATGGATTCGTAAAAGATAGCACCCGCCTTGGTGTAGTTGATTTGGTGAAGCAAGGACTGGTTTAGTTCCATCTCACCATAAACATTGTCATTCATTGTTAGAATCAGATAAGCTTCCTAGCCCTCATTGCTTTTGCACTTTTATTCGTTAGTAGTTGAGGAGTCATCATTGCTCAACTATTTGTATTTGCAAAGTTGATAGCTTATCCATTAAATGAATTGTGCAAGTCCCCACATGGTTACCAGTAAACCACATCAAAAATAGGAACCTTAGAGTCACGTCTATGGTCTTTTTTGCAATCTTAAGCATACGTGGTGTCTTTGCTCAAGGAAGGGTTTGATATTTGATTTTTGATCTTGGAATACTAAGTATTTCATCTTGCATGTTGGAGTGGTCACAAAGCTCACATCAACATGACCGAAATAGGAAATACTCAAAATCTGGCAAAAACTCAGGTTTGTACTTTAGATATCTTGCAAAACCCAAAATTATGAAATGCAATAAAAAATATTAAATAACAAATGAACATAAATGAAACAAATAGGACATAAGCAAACCCTTGTGATTGAATGCCTCCAATAAACCTACAAACATGCAAGAGATGATAAATATTTGTGGTTCTTTGGAGACATGCCTCAGTCAAGTCCCTATTTTGATGTTCCACATTCACAGCAGCCAGATAGATAGATAGATTGAAAAGATAAATTGATAAATAAATGATATTGTAATAGAAACAAACCTTGTCTAATGGAGGAAAACCCCTATTGTGTGAGATTAATGATTGATAAGAGATGCGACTAATCCCAAGATTCTCAAAGATATAAGAGAAATAGAAAGATTCGAGAAAATCGGGAGTGTTATGGATATTAATGAAAGAGATTGTTGTAGCAAGTAGGAAAGCAAGAGAGTGCAAGATATTGCAAGCAAGAGCCAAATGAATCAAGAGAGATTGTAGAGCAATTTCAAGAGTGCCACAAAGATTTTCCAAGAGAGCTTGAATAAAGTAAGAAGATGGATTTAAAAGAGAGAAGAGGGAAAGAAGAAGTTGCAACTCATTCTAGAAATTCCAAGTTGTTTCCACCGACCTAGGTAGGTGACAAGTGTTGAACCGCTTAAAACAACATTTGAATGTTAAGATGTCGCAAGATGCATACACAACGCAACGCACGAAACACTAGTGTCTAGATATATCACACTCAAGAACAATAGGCGGAAAAGGCTACATGTGGTTAATGCAAAACTGATGTTAGAAGATAGCTGCTGAAAGGAACCTTGAGCATTCTGAGAGGGAAAAGATTGATCCAAGGGTAGAAATGGACCTACACAAATACTAGGGGAATGGACTCTAAAGTAGCTATGAAAGTGTAGATAAAATTGTGAAAGGGGTATACAATTTTCAACTCCACATTATGGCCCCTCTTTAGAGAGCTTATGAACACAAATGAATATGCATGCTAAAGGAATTCTACTGAAAACAACGAACATCAGGATAACAAAAGAATATTGCAGAGGAACCAGATATCTCTTCAAACAAAGGAAGTATGCCCCCAAGCTGAAGACCTACAAAACAAATGCATTAGATTAAAAAAAATAGCACAAGACAACAAGGTTAAAAATGAAAGCCATGAAGCAATGGAAATAGAGCATGTTAAACATTCACACAAACGAGAATAACACAACAAACAAAATAAAAAATTTAAGTCAGCAAAGTTAAAGAGACCTTGGCGCAAGAGGTCTTAGTACTATGTGTTGTCCCCAAAATATAACAACAGATAGAAGAGTTCTAAACAAGGAGAGCAGAATTTTAGAATTAATTGTTTCAAGGGAAAATGCACCCAAAAGATAAAGAAGCAGCCAATTTCGAAGAGACAACATGACTTAGGCACTAGCTTTCTCTATCGCAAGGGGTCATGCAGATGATAATGATTAATAAAGGCAGATCACAGTGTAGCAAGTTGTGTTATTCTAGGCGATCGATGATTAGTAGCACCAACCTATTGTGTCTGAAAGCAACTATTGAAAAAAGATACTCAGTTGAACCAATTTCACTATGGAAGAGAACCATTAAGGATATCACATAGCAAGTGGTGTTATGCTACATAGCTATACAATAGGGTGATTTTGACTGTGTCAATAGGAGTAGCAGATAGTCATATGATAGGTCGACTTTAGATCATGGCAATACGAGTGGCAAATTGTGTTATGCTAGATAGTCGTATGATAGGGCAAGAGATTTTGATAGCACTAGTACAAGTAGCAATGCTAGATAGTCACACAATTGGGTGAAAGATATGCACTAGTATAGGTAGAAAAGCTAGATGGCAGTACAATAGGGCGATAGATTTGATAGTGGTTTGGCATGTACAAAGGCTGATAAAATAAGATAGTAGATTGGACCCCACAAAGGCATATAAGTTAGTGGATTGGCCCCAAAAAGGAAACAAATAGGATAGGACAGACGTGAATCTTGATATCACTTGTCATGTGACAAAGGAGAAGTGGGTGTGTCAATAGATGAAGAATAGAAGACATCTACTTTATGAAGTTGTATTTTATCCTTCAAGGCCTTACATTCACTAGTGTAATCACTCGGCACTTGATGATGTGCACAAAAAGAGTGTATTTCTTTATCATTCATATGGAGCTTCTTCCATGTGGGAGGAAGAGTAATCAAGTGGGCTTTGAGAAGCCTCAACAAAACATGCTCTTGTGCAGACCAAAAATAAGTAGGAAGCAATCCTTTCTCTTGTGAGGAAAGTTCAAACAATGTAGTGTATCTCCCATTTACTTTTTGCATGACATCCTCATGGATGTGGCTTTGACCTTACATGCTTATATTGTGTGATCATGTTGGGCCAATGAGAGGTTGTTCCCTTCAGGGTGATCTGATTTATATCATTGCATCGACAAGTTGTTCATGCCTTATACCTGATTGTGAGAATCATTGAGTTGTGGTTGTTTGTAAACCTAAATTGTGATGCTAGACTTTCTAAGGTTTTTATTTTGAGTTTAGAAGGATTCATTGTGTTATTGGTGATTTGATCTAAGCCTAATACCCTTATGTGATTCAATGATTATTCCAATGTTATGATATTATCTTGTCATTGTGAGATGCACCCATTACAGACCTTACATGCTTGTATTGTGTGATCATGTTGGGCCAGTGAGAGGTTGTTCCCTTCAGGGTGATCTGATTTATGTCATTGCATCAACAAGTTGTTCATGCCTTATACCTGATTGTGAGAACCATTGAGTTGTGGTTGTTTGTAGACCTAAATTGTGATGCTAGACTTTCTAAGGTTTTTATGTTGAGTTTAGAAGGATTCATAGTGTTATTGGTGATTTGATCTAAGCCTAATACCCTTATGTGATTCAATGATTATTCCAATGTTGTGATATTATCTTGTCATTGTGAGATGCACCCATTATAGTTGATTCTTGTGTTCATTTTGAGATTGCTATTGTGGTTATGATTAGTATCTGGCTTATCTATCTTATGATGTGATTTGAAGGTTTCACTGAGAAGTGGTGACCTGATTATGATCTTTCATCATGTGTAGATGTTATCTCATGATTATCCATGTGATTTGATTTGGTGGTTGCATTGATTGATGCATTTGATTACTATATTGTAATGTCCTCGCATTGATTAAATAGTCCAATTAAAATTAATTGTTGTGTGTCCCCAAAACTTAATAATATCTTCAAGGTCCTTGTTAGTAATTATTTAGTAATAAATTATTTGGGGTCATCTCATTTGGAACCCTTCGAGAAACTTCCTAGTATCCATTTATAAGGTCAGGTTTGTAACCCTTGTAGTTTCAATGGGAACTCCTCGCCTATTTCTACTCATGGTCCAAATCTGTAATATCAATGTTGAAGGGAGTTTGTATCTAGTTCTAGAATAAATAAATAATTCCAACTTTGCTCCTTGTGCACTGAGTTGATAATTGTATTGTATGTCTATTTAAATACTTGCATCCAAATTGGAAGTTGAACCATATCAAAGAGAGTCTAATTGTCCAAACCGTACAGTGAAGGGAAATTGGGAGTTGTATCATACAAGTTGTATGCAAGGTGAGAGGGAGTGATCGTACGGTCATTAACTCCATCATATGGTGGTACGAGGGTAGGTGGACTACCTGTCATACACAATTTGAGGTGTGCCCACTATTTGGTCGTATGGCTTTGTCGTATGAAGGGGTTGAGGTTATAACGTGCCATATGAGCAAACAACTACCATATGTCATTCTCAAAGTGGGAGTTGTGTGACATGGAGAGTTGTACATGGGTTTTCCTTCAGGGCCGTGCATTAGAGTGATCCATACTGTTGTGGGTGTTGTAGGAACATTACAATGGTATCAAAGTTGGTGATTATGTTAGCTTGTCAAGTACTGGATGCAGGTATACACCAAAAGGAGGTACCGTTCTACTAAAAAAATGGGGGAACCAAAGGATCTTGCCACTAAAATCATGACATTGTCAAGGGAGTTAACCAAAGTCAAGCTCATCTCAATGAAACCATGGTCAAAGGGGAACAATGACAACAACTCATGGAGAAGGCGTTGCAAAAATTGGTAGAATGGAGAACACAATGGACATGGCAATAATTCCTTCAAGAGACGAGCAAACACTCAACTTTCACATTCTTGACCATCATAGCCGACATTTACCCAAAAAACAACAGCACCTTGCAAAGAACAAGAACCCACTTTCTAGGAGTTGCAAGAGCAGTTGAGACAAGACTAGAGAGATGTGAATCTTCAGGTAGATATATCCTTCAAGGATTACGTTGATCTTCGAATGAAATACTCAGACAGCAGGAGTCATGGCTATTACAAAAATGACATCAAACAAAAGATTAGCAAGATAATTTTATCATCCTTTAATGGAACTGAGACAATATCAGCATGAGCATGGGTACAAAAGGTAGATACCTATTTCCAACTTAATCTGATGCCTATGGATTAGGCAATCAAATTTCTAGAACGTCACTTAGAAGGAGCAGCTCACGAATGGTGGCATCATGGAATGGTCAACCTCAGCCACGATCAACTTTAAATGCCAAGTTCACAAAGAGGCTCATAGACTGCTTTGATGGAAAGGATATAGAGCTCAACTTCAAGGAGTTGGCTCAAGTGAAGCAATTTGGACCACTGGACATTTAGATTACAGAATTCCGGTTATTGTTCGTATTGGTAATAGACATCTCAATGAGGAGACCGATTATGTTGTTCATGGATGGACTAATGGAACCCCTGAATGGATTGGGTGAAAGGGTTCAACCCCAACTCGCTCACTAAAGCAATTAAGAAGGCATGTGACATGGATGCATCTTCTTCTTATAAGAGTTACTTGCAGGCCAAACCACCCCTCACCCCAAAGGAGAAAGATGACAAATCCTATCCAAAGAAATCATCATTGGATGAGGCCAAAAGGTAGGAGCTCAGGAGAAGGAAACTTTGTTTCACTTGCAAGGAGCCATGGGAACCAGGACACCGATGCTTAGGCAAGGAGAAGATCCACTATGTTGAGGTGATGTCCAATAGCAAGAAGCATTAAAACTTTGAGCCGCAAAAGGGGGAGTCTACAGAAGAAATAAGTCATGCTAATAAATTTGCCACATTGGTACGAAGGGGAGGTGTCATTGCGACACTGGTTGAAACCTCAAGGTGCATTGTGTTTCAGGTGCGTGGTACACTCCAAGGAGAGCGAGTTATAGTCATGCTCGACAGTGGGGCCATGCTCAACTTCGTCAACGCATCACTCCTCACCCGAGGGGTTTGCTTACAGAAGAACATGAAGGGTTTGAAGTCAAGGTAGCGGGAGGAAATCTCTTTTCGTGCACTCATTTTGTTCCCCAACTGAGCATTGCCATGGGAAATCCCACGATGACAGACGATTTCTTCGTGGTACATTTGGATGATACAGATGGCATATTGGGCATTCAATGGATGGAGAAGAGCTTCAAAATGATGGAATTATCATTTGAAGTGGATAGAGAGAAGGTGGTTCTAAGAGGAATGTCAAACGGCGAATCGACAAAGGTTTCAGCGAAACAAATGAAAGTAATTTTCTGACATAATGTCGTCTAGCCGACATGCTACTTGGTCTCGAAATAACCTGTGGATGGGAAACAAACTTACTACTAGAAAGAGGAATGTCAAATGGCTACCCAAGGGAGGCTTTGGCCAATAAATGGAAGCGATTTGCAGACACAATGTCATCTAGGCGACACACTGCTTGGTCTCAATAGAACTTGTAAGTGGGCAAAAAACTTACTACCAGGACAAGGAGCTTCTAGCGGTATTGGGTAAGCACAATTTGCTCCACTAATATTGCACCTAATATACCCCACATCGAGGCTTTAAGCACACCATCGAGTTGGAGGAAGGATCCAAGTCGGTTATCACCAAGCCCTATCCCCATACTAAGAAGTTTGAGGAAGAGATAGAGAACGATGCAGGAACTTCTTGATAAAAGTTGGATTAACCCCATCTTTAGTCCCTTTGCATCATCGATGGTATTGGCGAAGAAGGACAAGACCCTTAGAATATGTTGCTTATTGTGCATCAAACAAGAAAACTATCAAGAATATATACCCCATTCCCAAGATCAATGAGTTGTTAGATAAACTACATGAAGCAGTGTATTTCTCCAAAATTGATATTCTCTCAACTACTACTAGATCCGCGTGAGGGAGCAAGATGTCGAATAAAACACTTTTTGTTGCCACTATGGACACTATGAGTTCCTAGTCAAGCCATTTGGGTTGACCAATGCTTTAGCCACCTTCTAGTCCAGCATGAACCACATCTTCAACACTATGCAAGTTTTTGTTGGTATTCTTCAACGACATACTCGGTTACAATAAGACATGGGAGGAACATCTAAGACATTTGGATGAAGTCTTCAAAATTCTGGAGGCACATTCATTGTTTGCAAAAAGGTACAATCTGAGTTTGGGACGACTGCATATCATCAGTTTCAAAGGGGTTCAAGTGCACCAAGAGAAGATTCAAGCAATTCTTGATTGGGCTGTAATGTCCCCTTTCTAGAATGGGATTTTATGATAAAAATAATAATTAAAAATATAATTAAGTAATAAAGAAATATATAATTAGATTAAATTAATAATAATTTTTATATATACTTATCTAAATTATTCAGATGTTATTAATAATATTATATTATTAATAAAAGAATATAAAAGTTTTAAAATAATTAATTAATATAATAAAATAAAAATACTAATAATTATACAAATGATAATTAATAAATATTCATATTTTATAAATAATATAAATGTATGAATATGATGATATGTTAATAATTTCATTCACACGACCTCTTGTGCGAATGCACAAGGGGATCTCGTAGACTTATTTAAGTGAAGAAAGAAAGAAGGAAAAAGATTAAGGGGGGACATAATACAATTCAAACTATGAATCAACCATAATGAATTCTTCAAATTTGTCTAAAGCCATTACACCAATATTTCCACAAACATCATCACCCAAGATACAAATCCTACAAAAAGCCATAAAGAGGATTGTAATAACAATGACAATACCAATCAGGATTGGTCAGTAATAATACCTTATGTAAAGGCACAATATCTTACTATCAAGTCCCCATTTTGAGGTAGAATCTTAATAATAATTAGATAATATAATATTACTAAATAAATAATAATAAATAATATATTAAAAATAATTTTAAAATGTAAAACTAAGAAAAAATTAATTTTTATTATTATTATATAAATAATAACATATATGAAATATTATCAATAAATAATATTTAAAATCAGATTTAAAATAACTAAATGACAATAAAATTGCAATGAATGGATAAGTAAATAAAATTAAATGTAAGAGAGAATACTGTAGAAAGTGTGTTACCTTTCTAAATAGGATTAATTAATAAATGATAATAAACATAAAATAAATAAATAAATAAACAATACAATATAGAGTAATATAAATTAACTAAATCTTATGAAAAGTCAAGAGATATGTAATAAAGAGATGTGGCTCCTTCAAATTAAGATATAAAAGGGAGGAGAGTTCATTTGAAAGAGAACGGAAGGAGAAGAGAAAAAGATAGGAGTTAAAGAAGGATTAATAGAAGAGGAAAGAAATGTGAAGAAAATGAGGAAGTATTTTTTTCTAAAGACAACAATAATGGAAGGAAGTGACTTTTTGATAGGGTTATAATTATGAAGGATTGTAAGTTTTCACATAGATTATAATTTTGAAGGATTGTGACTTTTCGAATAAATTATGATTATAAAGGAGAATATAAATACAATGGGATTTTTTGAAAAGGAGAAGGAAATCTTATATGACTAAGATATATATATATATATATATGATATACATGTTTATATATATGAATATTAATCATATATTGATAAATATAACTATAGTAGTATTAATATCATTTTTATATATATATATATATATATATATATATGATATACATGTTTATATATATGAATATTAATCATATATTGATAAATATAACTATAGTAGTATTAATATCATTTATATATATATATATATATATATGATATACATGTTTATATATATGAATATTAATCATATATTGATAGATATAACTATAGTAGTATTAATATCATTTATAAATATGAGATTGAAATATCAATTATAATAGCAAAATCAGAAATACATATCCACATTTCAATCCTACAACTATTTGGCTAAGAAAGGAAGGCTTGAGTGTTGTCAAGGAAGGGCTTGTGTAAATTCCAAGAAATGGATTGTTGTCCCAAGATAAGGTAGGGATCAGCTTTTCATAGGCCTTCATGATACGGACTTGGACCTGTAAACTTTGAGAGTATCCATTGATAATGGTATCTAGGAAAATTGGTTAACAACTTAACACCCACTGCTTCTGTCATGAGTTGGAATAATAATAAGGTTGGACATAAGTGTTAAAGATAACTTTAGGAGTATGGTGTTACCAAGGAAGAGCTTGTATAAATCCAAGCTAATGGATCATATCCCAATAGAGGGTAGGGATCAGCAATCCGTAAACCTTCGGGATGTGGACTTGGACTTATAGACTTTGAGGGAGTCCATAGCTAGTGTCTAGGCAGCTTGGATAGCATCATACCATCCATCCATAAACTAAAGAATAATATGATTAAGTAATTGTAATTTATTATTATGGACAGATTCTTAAGATTTATATACATTATGATAGACTAAATAAGTATCAGTCATGACCAACCCAAAAAGGGGACATTACACTTACATCAAATCAGATTGGGGGGAATATACTTTCGCGACAAATCCCATATTAATGGGAATTTAATTATCATAAAACTGAAATACGTACATTTTGTTAACCTATAGTAACAAGGGCAAAGCCTGCAAGACATCCATATATGGTTGATTATATCAGTGACTCAAGACTGAGTACATAACCAGATCCATACAAACCATCTTACAAACAGTGATTGATATAACAAAATTAATATCTGCAAACTCTATTGACTTAGGGAGAGGAAGATTTAATTCAGAAATGGTAACTGCCTTCAACTAGTTGAATGATAATTAAAGGAGCCACAACCAAGTTTGGTTTTGACGGTGGCTGAGAATATATGAAAGAATCAAAAGGAGGGAGACACCAAAGGCCAGAAGCGGTGGACGTCTATGCGTTTTGGGGGTACAATGGAGATATCTGTATCAATATTAGTATTAACATCAGGCAGCTAGGAAATGGGAAATCTGGAGCTCCAAACAGCACTGTCACATGAGTCCCCAATAGAGGAAAGAGTAAGATTGGGAGAAAGAAATACAGGTAGCATCCAATCAGAAATTATGGTAAAAGGATCAACCAGTCAACAATACATATCCATCCAATCAACCGTTAATCATCTGCTCTTAAGAACCGGAGATAACACTTTACAATTTCATTGAATACTGGAACTGTATCAGTGTTAATGGGAGGATGCAGCAACTAATATCTCCCTAATATTAATCAGTAAAGACCATATCTATTAAGCAAATAAGCAGTTGTCATATACTCACAAATGAATCATTGTTTAAGTCGGGGATTAAAATCAATGCAAACCAGAATACCTTAACACTCCCATCAAATTAAGAGTACAGCCAGCAAATAATCATGAAACACAGAAATAGCCACTGCTAATAGGAAATTAGTGAATCGCAGTCAACGATTATGAAATAAGACTAAATAATGTTTATTATGAGTAAACCAATTTAGAATAGAAGATAAGTGATTAGAAGTTATTGTGAAATGGTATGATTAATAAGAGGCATAATCCATGTCATTTACAACATGACTTGTCATTTCAAATGCAAGATATGAGAGAATATCCAATCTCATTTCAGAAAAAGGGGTTCGAAACCACTTTATCCCCTGTACATCCACATTTGGATCTTCTCATCTAAGCAATTACCTAATTGGCGCTAATCAGTTGTAATGATATAATTACAGATTATCAATGACATCAATAATGGAAAACATGGAGAGCACATATAAGACACAACATTGATCTAGTTCAAGTAATGATCCCAATATTCCAAGAGGTCCTAAAAGGGGGATATTACATGGCCCCCATCCAGGATCCTCGTGAAGCTGCATGGGTTCTTTGAACTGTGCAGTTATTACAGAAGGTTCGTGAAAGGATTCTCACAGTTGGCAGTACCTCTAACAGACTTGACAAAGAGGGGGGCCTTCCATTGGGATGAGAAGGCACAACCCACCTTTGACAAGTTGAAAGAAGTTATGAGTATGTGTTTGGTACTTCCACTTGCAGACTTCACTCAACCATCCATCCCAGAGTGCAATGCATTCAGTGAAGGCATTCCCCATCATGGTTGAGAGTCGGAAGCTCTCGAGAGTTGAACAATTGCATTTGATCTATGTCAAGGAGATGTTTGTCATTCTGCACACACTGGCCAAATTTTAGCAGTACCTAGTTGGGGCAAAATTTGTAGTACGCATAGACCACAAAAACCAAAGATATTTCTGGGGCATAAGGATTTAAACGAGTGGCAACAGAAATGGGTGAGAAGAATCCAAGCATACAGTTTTGACAGGGTTTGTGAAAGGAAAGAATAATGTTGTAGCTGACATCCTATCAAGAAGACCCACCATATGTTCACGATTATAGATTCCGACAAACTGGAAAGGCCCATTTGCTGGTTGAGTACTCCAAGAATACATTTGCATGCCAATTGTTGGATGGTCTAGTGCAAATGATAGGTACAAGTGTTGGAATCACCGCTGCTGTTATACCAAAAGCTTGAGCTACCAATGAACGTCACAACAACCAGGGACAAGGATTCATGGAAGGCAGTTAAGCACATGTGACAAGTCCACTGGTCTATGTTGAACGGTACCGTCACCTAGAGGGGACGGAGGCACCAACCTCCCTACAACCCCCCCCCCCTCAGTATGACCCAAGGGATTTGAACCCGTAACCCAGCGCTCTGATACCACTTGTTGGATCACTGCTGCCATTACAGCACAAGCTCGAGTTGTCAATGAACGTCACAATAGCCACAAACAAGGATCCACGGGAGGTGGTTAAGCACATGTAACAAATCCATCGGTCTATGCTGAATGGTACCTTCACCTAGAAGAAGCAAAGGCACCGACCTCTCAATAACAAGGTGGTTGACAATGCTAATCAGTAGAAGGATAGAATCTATTTGGTACTTGAATCGAAGATGAAGGAGAAGATTTTAAGAGTTCATGACTTGCCTCTCGTAGGACACCTTGGGTACCTCAAGACATACAAATAAATTCAAGAGAGTTTATGTGGAAGGGCCTCAAGGACGATGTGCTATGGTACTGAGCATAGCTTGATTGCTAGGTTACTACAATCCCTATCAATGCCTAATCAGAAATGGGAAAGCATTTTGATAGGTTTCATCACTGGACTTCCTTGAGTGCAAGGTAAAGATTGCATTTGTGTCATAGTGAGCTGTTTGACCAAATATGCCCATTTCTTTGCCATTCCCTCAAGATCTCAAGCAGCAATGTTCCACTTGCATGGCCTTCCACAAAATATAGTCACTGATAGTGATAGTCATTTCCTTAGTACTTTTTGAATGGACCTATTTCATTTGGTTGTAACTGAATTATCACTGAGTACAAGCTACCATCTACAAACTGATGGCCAAACGAAGATTGTGAACAAATGGTTGGAGGGCTACCTATTGAAATGAGGGTCCATTGGCTCCATTTAGAGGAACACTATTACAACACTACCTATCACATGCAAATAGCTATATCACCCAGAGGAGTCGTCATTTTAGATCTTCATTAGGCGACAATCTTGCACCGAGGGCAAAGGACTAGCAACAAAAAAGTTTGGATATCTTGAAACTTCTCAAGGACAACCTACAAAGGGCTCTGAATCAACAAAAGATGTATGCCTACCGACATAGAGTAGAGTGGAGTTTTGAGAGAGGAGATATTTGGCTTGGCTTTGGCTACAACAATACAAACAATCTTCCTTGAAGAAAAGTGGTGCTGAGAAGTTGAAGTCACGCTTCTATGGACCCTATAGAGTGGTTCGAAGGGTGGGTGAAGTTCCCTACGAGTAGGAATTTCCAAAGGGAAGTCAATTTCACAATGTTTTTCATGTTTCATGCCTTAAGAAGGCAGTTGGTCAGCATGTCAAGGTGTCGGAAAAACTCCCACCTATTGACAAAGAAGAAAAACTCATTCTGGAACCAACTAAGATCATAGACGTTCGAAAGAAAAAGTTGAGGGCATGCACTAGCAAGGAGTACCTGATTCGATGGAAGATGCCACGTGGGAAAGCGAACAAACCTTGGAGCATCCAAGTCTACAATTGCTTGAGGCAGGTAGTTCTTGGGTCAGAAGGACTCAATGTCCCTAAAATAATAGTCCAATTAATAATAATTGTTCTATGACCTCAAAACTTGATAATATTATCTTTTGGGCCCTTTTCATTAATTAGTTAGTAATGAGTTATTTGGTGTCAACCCATTTATGACCCTTCAAGAAACTTCTCGGAGCCCATTTATAAGGCCGAGTTTGGCAAAGTTGTAGGTAGGGTGAATTTTATGTGTTTTTTTGTATTAGAGAATTCCAGTTGGAATTCAACTTGTCTACCATTTTGGAGGTGTAAGATCCTCCCTAGTTTGGCATTTCGCAATTCCGGTGGGAATTCCTTCTCACCTTGTTATGATCGTGCTTGAAATCTATAATATCTCTATTGAAGGGAGTTCATATCCAGTTCCAGAATAAATAGATAATTCCAGATTTGTGCCTTGTGCACCAAGTTGACAATTTACTGTGTGTCTATTTAAATATTTGCATCTAAATCGGAAGTCCATCAATGTCATATGGAAGAGGGAAAGGTGGTCATCTAAATTGCATGGTAAAGGGATATTGGGAGTTGTACGACATCCAAACCGTACACAAGGTGAGAGGGAGTGACTGTATGGTCATATAATCCATTGTATGGGTTCCATATTTCCACCGTATGGTGGTGTGAGGACAAGTTGACTGCCTACCATATGCAATTTGAGGTGGACCCAATATTTGGTCGTATGGTTGTGTCATACAGAAGGGTTGAGGTTGTAATGTGTTGTACGAGAAAACAACTATTGTACATTGTGCTAAGAGTGGGAATCATCATGTGACTTGTTAAGGCATACAAGGGTTTGCCTTTGGGGTCGTGCACCTAAGATGCGGGTGTCATAGTAACATTACATCTATAGTATTTTGGTTGCCTGTATTGTTACTGATTTAAATGTTAGATTATGTTGTTATTGATATTTGGAATCCGGATCATATATGCCATGATGATGTTCTATGATGATATCTAAGATGTTCTGCATTTGAGAACATTGGATTAATATGTTAGGTTGATTATCATTGATTACTATTACATTGTACCTTATGTGTTGTGGGGTATTTTTATGGAGATTGGTGTTGCTATATGCTCATATTGCTAGAAATAATTATGTTTATAAATTTAAATGTTTAATGTAAATGCAATGTTAATTTTAATGAGATAATGTTAACTATTATGTTCACACAATTCTTATGCATTATGCCTTGTATGAAGTGAGACAAAGTCACAGTCACTCATTCATGAGATCTACACGATGTATCATTCTTCTTGTTATTTATTATCATGTGTGTTCATGAGCTTCAACTATTTTGACTGAGAGCAAATTCACTTGTTGTTTGCATGTTTCAATGAACAAATACCAGAAAATTTTTGCCTAAGCTACAGCATTTGAGTGTGTCTATATCCCCCACAGTGGCACAGGAGATGGTAACTTTGTCCTTTCATACTGAGCTAATGTCATCCCTATATGGACAGTGTATCCATAATTATTACATTATTCCCTTTGGTACGTTATGTTAAATCTGGACTCCCCAATACATTTGTAATAGGCCAGTGATATGTCTGTGCACTTAGAGTTCCCACAACTATTATAGATGATTTAGAATTAATGTTGATTTCTTTGTGTTTAGGGAATTTTTAATATTTTAATTACTACCTAATTAGTCGTAGTCGAATTCCACTTAATTGGAATTGACTTAATTTAATTTGGAAAGTCTATAGTTTGGTTAGTTTTTAATTTTAGTGATTTATTTAAATTCTTTTTTGCCCATTGGCAAAAAGTAACTTATATTGGAGAAATTAGACTTAATTCTCACTTATGAATTTTGAGACTTCGTGATTTTGCTCCAAATTCGTGTGGACAAAATCGATGTTTTGTTGGGTTTGATCCGATGCCGAATCCATGTAGGTAGTGGCTCATTGGAATAAGGCTGTAATTGCTCAACTTTTTGTTAACCCATTCACATTTACGCGGGGTATTAATTTTCTTCTACCCATTTCAGTGATTTGAAGTTTGTGAGAGGTAGGGTTCTCATGTTTTTAATCAAAGTCCTTGTTTGTTTCAACTAATTCTTATTTGATTTTGCATTGTGGGATGGTAATTAGATGCTTCCCACTTTCCTTTATATTTATTCCGCTCATTCGGGTTTGCATGATTGTTGGAGGATTTTAGTTTAAATTTTTCCATCGTGAGGCTATTCGTTTTCTCCCACGATTTTGAGATTGTAGTTTTATTAGATTTTTGTTAGTTGGACCCTTAGAAAAATGGGTTTCAATTTCATAGCTTGGCTTCGAGATTGATTTTAGGGCTTTTCTATCAGTACATTGTTCTGTGTCATCTAGAAACTGTTAGCTGCTATGTTCGGGATAATCCAATTATTGAAGTTGGTAGTTCTTATTATATTTAGTAGGACTATAAAATCGAAATGGTTGAAGGATGTTCCAAGTATTTTTCTATCACAATCCAAATGTTCCCTTTAAATGTTAAAATGTTGGTTTTTGTACCTTGCTGAATTTTGCCTAAATTTGGGGTTTTCATTATTTTGTGGCCTATCAACTTTCCTTGCCTCCTCGCTAGATATATTTTGGATTCCATTGAATTCCAAGCTCTTAGCATAGTGACCAATTGAGGAGTTTGGCATTTGAGCCTTTATTGGATTTTACTCTATTTTCTTACCTTAAGCATTTAGGGGTTGAGATATCCTCCTTTCATTGTGTTTATAACTTTATTGTCGTTGCTCTTGTCCTAAGTAATGGCACCTTCCATGCTTAAATGAAGGTCGCATGTGATAAGAGGGTCTTCTTGTTGAGACTGCATCCAAGCATGTAGTTGAGCTATGCTCCTATGCCAAGGTCCAAGTAACCCATACTCTTGGATTGAGACAAATTGAGTTTACCATGTTTTGATGGTTTTTGACTTGAGAGTCTTTCCTTGCTTCCTTGCTTGTGGATGCTTATGTTATTTTCCATCCTTGGTGTAGACCATGTTGACGATCCGTCTTGTTTATGTCCTCATGTAGACCAAGTGGACAATCTTTAAGTTATATTGTCCTCGTGTAGACCAAGTGGACAAAGTCTCTATTTCCTGTCCTTGGCATGGGCTAAGTAGACAAAGAGCTTTGCTCATGTTCTCAAGTGGATCGAGCAAACAAGCTTCTTGTTTGGCATTTGTCCTGTAATGTTGAGCCATGTGACAAGGTACATTGAGTAGGCATGGGGAGTAGCTCGTTACGTGGACCTTGGCCTAGAAGTGGTTGCATATGTTACATCAAGGAGCTCCTTAAAAAATGAAAATTATAATAAATATATTGGGTATAAGCATTAAACAAATTAATTGGATTTGTGGTGCACATCGAATCACAAGATATCATGTGTAAACCGAGTGTGAGTGTAGATGGTGATGCGTATATCATTGAATCCCCGAACATCAAGAAGGGTCCAACAGTGAGCATAGATGGTGGACCATCAAATCCCTAGACGTCATCAAAGATGTGCGTGAGGTAGATGACTATGCCTCAGATATCAATATTGTTCCATGCGAACAAAGATACTCCCAATGGTTGGTACCCTTGTGTCTAGGTCCCTTACTAGTGTGTAACACCTAGATGAGTGTGATATGTGATTCTATGATTGTGATCTGGATGTTTGTCCACATGTCATGTGTTCTCCATGTATCATGTGTCTTGCATTGGACCACAATACCTTTCTTATGAGATTTTGCATATGATTGGCATGAATGTTGTCCACTCCATGCTTACATGTTTTCCTTATGTTTGTAGTAAGGTTACTAACCTCGCAAGCACAGTGAGGTGGGCATTAGGGTTCCATATGGTAGGGCGACATTGCACTATACAACTCTTAGGGACCATTGCACAAGTGACAGACTTCCTCTAGTAAAAAGTACTTGGAGCTTGAGAGTTCTTTTGTACACTAATGGTCTTGATTTAGCTTTATTCTTTCATTCATTCGGTTAATTTTTTCCAGGATTCCCTTGTGTGGACAACCCTGCATTTTAGCCATACATTGGAGTCAGTAAGCCTTCTCAGTGAGTGAAACCCAAATTGACCTCGTAGTTTAGCTTAGAACTTGTTTTCAGCTTTTATAAAGTAGTGCCTTGCATTTGACTTGATTTTAATTGCATTTGACTCTAGTTTCATCACATTTAAAACTTTGTATTGCATTTTATTATACTTTCATCACATTTAACTTTTCTTTCATTGCATATGAAGTATCACATGTAAAACAATTTCTTACCAAGGTCAAATTGAAAACGTAAATTCAGTTTTGAATACCCTTTATCTTCAAGAGGCCTTCGAAGTCATAACAATCTGAAATCAGATTAGTCTGGCTATGTTCTCTCAGCCTTGCTTTTGGCTTTTTGTAATTAACCTACGAGACATAGCAGTCTCCTCGATGGGCGGCCTTGATGAAAGTCCGATAAGGATTTGTGAGGTTCATGGATGAGGTCTGAACTCTCATGTGATTGCTTGAACATGCCTATACTGTTCACGCTTCAGTTTCAGGTTTCAGGTTGCCTATGCCTATATGAGAGTTTTTCTAATTGAAGATTAACCAATAACCATAGAATGATTATCTCTAGGTCAATTCAATCTGATTGAAGCTACAACATAAACACATATTATGCTCTTGAGTATAAAGAGAGATATCATCTCAATATGATATTATTGAAATCACATATTTAAGAATATCAACATATATGCATCAAAATAGATGTTATCTTTCGATATCATTTGAAGTACGATTCAACAAGGAATATCAACCATATGATATTCATCATACTAATATTCCCTTGGTATGTGCACTGGCATCAGGTCCATGATGACTACCAAGAAAATATATCATATCCTAGAGGGATATGTGTTATGTGATCTCCGAGACAACAACTTAATGTAGTCCACCAAAACAATAAGTGGCTATCATGATCTCCAGGACAGCAACTGAATGTAGTCCATCATGACTAGGGATGGGCTGTCATTACCTCCAGGACATCAGCTTATTATAGTCCATCATGACAGGTAGGTTATCATGATCTCTGTGACAGCAACTTAAAGTAGTCCATCATGACAGGTAGGTTATCATGATCTCTGTGACAGCAACTTAAAGTAGTCCATCATGATGGCTGGTCAAACCATTTTGAAGATTGTCATCTTACAATAGTGACCATAAACAAACATCAATGAAAGATTGTCACCTCTCATGATGTTTTCCAATAGAATCATGTAGTCACTCACATGATATCCACCATAACGATCTTAGAGGGTGGATCCACCATAGCTGCTCCAAGAGGGTGGAGCAAGGACTTTCACCTCAAACTTCTCTCTCACAGAGAAGAATGCATTACAAGGAATTTCACCTTGAACTTCTCCCTCTCCATCTATTGACTTTTTCTATCCAAGGTTGCTTCTAATGGAATGTCAAACTCCCCCTAAATCTGATATCAACGTTTTGGCCTCCTCGTACACAGTTGCCTCTGACAAAGTGTCAAATCCTTCTTGATATAGAAGGATACCCATAATCTTAATCATCAAGGATATTTGCTTCAAGAGCCTCACTTTAGCCAGCCTCACTAAATCTAAACGTCTGCACAATATTTTGTGGCATGTGTAAAGTACCAACCTTCTTTTCCTGCAAGAACATCCCCAGACATTAAGGAAAAGACCAAGGCAAATAACTCTTATCATACGTCGAATTACAAGAGAGAATACAGTGAGTAGATAGATGTAATACTCAAAGCTAATGAATACTTATCTATGCATCCTTGATACAAGTTGTTTTAATGAAGGTCCATATCCATCAAGTTAGAAAATGCCTCCATGTAAGCATTTGTTAAAAAATGAGCATGGAACGTTGCTTATTATTCTCCCCCCCCCCCCCCCCGCCCCCGCCCCCGCCCCCAACAATGTAAAATTCCCACTCTTACATCATTAAACAACTTTGCATCACATAAAATATGTTTATATTTATGCTTCATCTCTTTCCAATTTAGTATAGAGAGAATTTGTATTTTTCTAATTGTTTGCCTTCCCTCCTAATTGAATAATCAAAATGAATCTCTTCATATATCTTATATGAAGAGAGATAATTTGCTTGGTGATGATGGGCCCTATGCCTCTTTGTACTTACCTTCCTCATATCTACTGTTGTGACTGCATGTCACACCCTACCCATTTCCATGGGACCCCTGTTTGCAATTGCAACAGAAAAATGAAGTAGTGACAATGAGTCCACCGTGGAACCCCCACCATGCATGGAATGCCATGCAATGCTTGGGAAGAATAGTCAACGCATTCCAAAATCCACGACCCCTCCAAGTTGCACTCTCCACATTCCTTGAAGCATGTTTTTGCTGGGGTCAAGGATTTCATTCGCCTCAGATAAAATCTGCTACACAACCAAAACCACGCTCTCCATGATTTTTGGAGCGCATTTTTCACCATGTCAAGGAAAATGTGTCATGGATGAAAATCCAAGAGTATATTGGAATCCCATTGTCTGCTTTTTTGGGGGCGCACTTTTGAGCCCATTAAGGATTTTCTCACGTGGATAAGATTCCACCATCCCTCCAAAACCCTGCATTCCTTGAAATCTGAAGCGTGATTTTACTTGTCGTGGATTTTTCCATCTAGATGAAAATCCTCCACACAAGATTTTTTTTTGGGTACAGCTTTTACCCTGTCATGGAAAGTGTTCAAAGTAGAGAAGTCTATGACACACCAAGAGGCCCACCCTCTTTTATTTTAGTACTCCAACATGGATTTTTATTTTTTTTTCACAATGCCCCTCAATCCTTGCCTTTTTCTCCCTGCCAAGTGTTTTTTTTCATTACGTTTTGACATGGATCGAAATCCTTCACACACCTTAATCCTAGACCTCTTGGTTATAGCATTTTTTTACAAGGTGCGACTTTTTTTTATTTCAAATTGAAATTCTTTAAAAGTGAAAAGTTTGTGAAATCTTGGAAAATAATAAAAAACGGAAGATCAAGAAATTGCGAAAAAAAGGTTTAAAATTTTGGAATTTTGGAAAAATCTCAAATAGTGAAAAAAATTGAAAATTGAAAATAGCGCGAAAATTCCAAAAAAGCAAAAAAATTGTGAAATCCTAACGTGAAAAGAATTGAAGACTTGGAAATTTTGAAACAAAAAAATCAAAAGATGGAGAAATTGTGAAAATTTTGAAAATTTGAAAAATCCAAGAAATTTGGAAAAATTGGGTAATCTCATAATGGAAAATTCATGAAAATCCAAACGTGTGAGAATTGTCGGATCCAAATGAGAAAAGTTGAATTTTTTTGGAATTTTGAAAAAATCCCAAGACTTGGAAAAATTAAAAATGTGAGGTTATTTGAAAATTTGAACCATAGTGAAAATTCGAAAGGGCAAAAGTTAAGAAATCCAAACGAAAAAAATCGAAAATTTTGGAAACTTGAAAAGAATCACATCCAAAAATGTTTAAAAAAAGGCAAAGTGGAAAATCAATCAAAAGACAAAAATCTCGAAGAAAATTGTTCAAGGATGAAAAGGTTTGATTTAGAGCATTTAAATTTGGGAAAATCGAAAAATGGATTTTGAAGAACACGATTTTTTTGGATTTACGTAAAAAATTAAGTATTAATTTTATTAATATTTAATTGATTATTTTTGGAAAATAATCCAAAAAACAATTTCAATTGGGAGAATTTGAAAAGAAATTTGATTTTTGCATTAAATCAAGAAAATTGATTAAATATTGGCTTTTTGTTTCCAAAAAAATCAAAATTGGATGAATTAGAACTTAGCTTCATAATGAAGCTAGAAGTATCAAAATGGCAAGCTTTTTGGAAAACAGGAGAGATAGTGACAAGTGGCACATAAATTATCCCAAATTGGAATCCTGGTGACTAAGTAAAGCAGCTGCCTAATTTTAGCCTATAATATTAAAGGTAAATGTTCAAAAGGATGGCTTATATAATCAAACCATTTCATTCTTTCTCTCACACACAAAGTTGAAGAGCGAATTAAGAGCAAGAGCGAAATTTAGAGAGCTTGTGAGAAAGATTTATGAAGAAATTTTCATAATCCTTGAAGAGAGAGAGAGAGAGAGAGAGGGAAAATTCTCTTGGAATCTGAAAAAGATAGTGAACTTCATTAGGAAGAGCTTTTTCAATAAGTTGTGGAAAATTACATGTTTCTTGAGAAAAGCGTGAAAAGTGAATTCCGAGGAGGAAAAAAAGAACTAGAAATCTTGGCAAAGTTCCAAAATCTTTGTCTTTAGGAGAAATTATTCTTGGTTTTTAATGCTTTTTGCATATTCTTACAAATGGACATTTTTTGTTTTGTAGATAGGAGGAATAGCAATAACCCTGAGGAACAAGAGAGACACGAGGACAATTGAAAGAATGAAAAGAGAGGATTCTACCCCAAATCCAAAATCATGTCAAAGTCGGCAAAAATTGGAGATACAAGCCTTGGTGGCCTCGTTCAGTTGGAGAATGTTTGGATACAACGACCATCATCCTACACACCTAGACCCTAGGATCATGAGAAGTGGAATTGTTGCTGCAACTGGTTTCCCTCCCGCCTTTCAACATCCCGAGTTGATCGTGGAATGTGCCAAAAATTATAGTCCCAAGGACAGAACAATCAAGGTTTTAGACGGAAATATTCTTACGGATTTTTCTCTGGCATCCATATTTGAAGCATTTGGGATTCCTTCACACCTGAGAATGGTGACAAAAACACAGGAGCAGGTATTCAAAGTCTACACTACTGGAATTCAGTTTTGCGAAAAAATAATCAACAACAAATGGTTGAAAAAGAATATAGATCGCATTATTCCAAGATTCCTAAGGAACTAGTATGGGTTCACTTGCAGTAGGAGTATAGCAACATGATTATGATGCTTAGTCACATTTTTGGTATGCCGTGTTCCTATAAATTTGAATCTTGGATGTGGTACTTTGTTGAGAAGATAGCAGGAGAAGGTGATAGGATAGATTATGTTGGACTCATAAGTGATAACCTAAATGAACAATTGATGAATCTAGAGCACACAAGAAAGTTTTACATGAGCTCCTATGTCATCTATATGCTAGCAAGAAGGATGAATTATGATGGACTAAGATGCAAAGGACCGATTGGGAGTGAAACCCAACACTCGAAAGTTCATGAATGCTACTTGCAATTGCATTTATATTCCAAGGATGATTATGTAAGGGTTAATGATGCCTTTGTCATGCGCATAGTAAGAACCCTACAAAAGAAGGTACATATGAGATTATTTGTTGATGCAATGAAGTTGGTGGACTATGACACTTGATTCATCGAATTTCCCACCTTTTCATACATCATGGTTTAGGGATTTTCCATGGAGCTGTACACACTTCTGAGATACCCAACAGATAAGATGGTCTTATTAGAGCTTACTCAGTAACTCACAGTCTATGACAAGATTTAGAAAGGGAAGAGGAAGTTGGGATTGCATTTCTTAGTTTCTGGTGGAGAAGGAAAAACCGTGGCATGCCCATGTCTAAAGGTAGCAAAAAGATCATCGGATGTACTCCATTTCTTTCGTCTTCCCCTTTACCTAAAAAGGTCTGATTTTGATCCCTACAACAAGATCACATCAATAGCAAGATCTAAGTACCAGCATAAAGTTCGCGTCGACGATTTTTGGGCAATGTTGAAGATGAGCACAAAATTAGAAAGAGGATGCATTCAACATTACCATTGAGCATTGTCAGAGCATGCAACATATTCCAAGTTCTTGATCAGATAGAGGAGGATTCATATGTGATGTGAAAAGAATTTAATCCAGAAATGACAATTCATCCATATTATTGGCAAAAGAAAGAGGTCACAGATCTGGACATTCTTTCAAGGCCAATCTTGGATTTTACAAAGTGGTGGATTGAGCCTAAACTCCCTAAACTACTTGAGCCAGCAAATAGAAATACATATAGATTAATTGGCCACTAACCACTTAGGGATGAATGACCAGGGAAAATATCTGAAGGGAGTATTGGAGAAAGAGAAATTCCATCAAAAGATGTAGAAAGTAGGAAAGAAAAAGAGATAACTCGAGAAAAGCATCCTAGGAGTGGGATAGATGTGCAACAATCTCAATAGAAGAACCAAGAATATGGAAATGTTCCCTCTTTTCCGAGTCGCACTCCCAATGTTCAGAAGATAGAAAAATTTGAAAGGTAGGAAGTAGAGACAAGCAGAAGGAGATTTAAGAGAGAAGAAAATCTGGCTAGGCCAGTACATGACAGATTAAGTATAAATGCCTATGAAATATTTGTGCAAGGAGAAGGAAGAGATCAAGATGGAGCTATGGAGGAAAGTCTCGTTGCAATCTTAGAGCGAGAAATGATGGAGGTTGAGGCTAGTCCAAAAGAGGAAGAAGCACTTGTAGCAAAAATATAGTTCCAACTATTGAAGTTGTAGCTCCTGAAGTGACAGTGGATAGTCCAGGAGGCGAACAGGAGATCAACATTCAAGCGGTCCAAAGGAAAGAACAATTGGTAATCTTGGGAGACTAGAGCACACCCATTCCAAAATGGTTAAAGCAACGAATTCAAGAGAGTCAACAAAAGAAGGCTGATCCGGCAGTTGAATTGCAAGAAATTTTGGACCAAGCAAACCAATCTGATGAGAACAAGGGAAAGCAAAAAGATTCACTAAAGTTGTCAAAGGAGAATTGGGGTCCAAAATTTTGCAGATTGCAACTCCTACAGTTGACAAGGGTAAGGATCAGATCGCTCCAAATGAGTACCATGTCACAAAAATCAATATTGGTCGTGCCTCTTGTGAGCAAATCAAAAATTTGATGACTCTACTCATGCTTTGAAAGATAGGCTAAAGAAACTGGAAGAAGGATACCAGAAATAGAAAAGAGACATCAAAGCCTTGTGTCAGTACATTAACAACTTGCCTTGTCCAGTAAGAGAAGAAGGTTCATCATTTGTCCCTCCGACGGGTGTTTCAGCTGAAGCAGTAGACGACATTAATTGGATCAAGTGGACTGCTCAAGGTGTGAAGGTTTGGGTTGAAAGAATTCAAGAAGAAGCCTTCAAACATGCGGAAGAATTGGTGCAAGTGCATATTAGGGCGTTAGCTATACTCTCCAAGATCTAGTGCATGGAAGAATCATGGGAAGATGAGCATATTTACCAAGATGAAATGATTTCCGATATTCAAAATCAAATAGAGACCCCAAAACATGCATCGATCAATGATGAAGTTATAAGCAAAAGGGATGTCTATGATTTCCTTCAATGGTACAGTGAAGTGATCACAGCTAAGGAAATGTCTGAGAGCTTCACCAAGGAACCCGCTCGATGGAAAAAAGGCAGTTGACAACATCAAGCAGGGGGTGTCCAATACAGTTGCATCCTTGTTGTCATAAAGATTGATAGATTATGAAATGATAATGGATAAATTGAAAGTCAAGTTAGAGGAGTTCTTTCAACTAAATGTTTTTGAAAGAGATGCTTTTGAGGACTTTTCCATCTTCTTGGATACCATGCATACCACTCAAGACTTGCTACCAGATTGGGAGGAAAGTTTAGGAAAGGTAGAAAGAGCAATTGCAGTTCTAAAATTCAAGGAAGAATCGGCACCAAGAATCAGTAAAGAATAGTTGGAGATGGTGTTAGATCAATTCTATGCCTTCCAACTGGGAGTCAAGGATAAATGCATTTAATGCATAATGACTATTCTTAGTGGTCATTTATTGCACCACACTTCCTTCCTAAACGAGCATGCATAGTGGGCATTTATTACCCACTATAGCAGTGGATTCCTTATTGCATTAATATTGATTCATTTTCTTTTTCCCTAACCCTAATTAGGGCTGGCACGATTTGGACCATCAGTTATTGTGATCATCCAGGCCATCCGTTGTAATTGAGAACCTATATTGTTACATCCCAATTTTTTACTCTATTTCAAATGTTCCTTTATAGTTGTTAAGGCTTCATGTGAAGTTGAGTGGTTGGTTAAATTAGTTATTCATTATGGTTTCATGTGAAAATGAAGTGTCGATTACTTGTTATGATGTCATGGGCAATTGGAATATTGGTTAATCGTTATGATGATATATGAATTGGAAATAGATGGCTAATATGATCATATGCTATGATGATTTTGACTTCGTAAATGATAAGCAATATGTTATTACCATGATAAATTCTCACTTGCAGTAACGTGGCAAAGGGAGGAAAGCATTGCTAGAGAAGGAATTGGGCATGGGGGCACTGTGGAGTTACCAGGTACGAGTCTTGACCACCATAGCTAAGGGAAAATAGCTAGGCAAGCAGTGGAATACCAAGGGACTATCATGAGCTAACCAAGTCAACACATTTAATAAGACAATAAAAGTATTCACTTGAGCATGAGTGAACTAAGAACAATCGTAATTTACAATGGTAAGTAAGCCATCATTATAGTAAAACATAAGGAGTAAAATTATTATTCCATCCTAAGTCAATGTTTTATTATTTTTTCTATTTTATGGCAATGGGTTTAATTATTTTTTCATGTCATCGGCCTTTTGTATTATTTTCAACTTTTGCCAATATTTCAATATTATTATTATTACTTCCTTAGCAATAGTTTATCTTTCACCTTGAGCGGCTATATTTCTATAATGCTTTCCATTGGCCTTATATTATTTTGTTTGGGTAGCCACATTAATATTTATTTTATTTGCCACATTGAACCGATGGTCGTGTGCCTTGTAACTCCTTTCCACCTTTGCAATCTTGCTCATAACTAGGCATGCAGCCGAGAAGGCTAAGTTATGATATGAAAACTCATTCTAATATAACATTCTTGCCTCTAACGGAAACCACCACCACATACAGAATTATTTCTATCATTTTGCTCTTGCTTGGCAATCATTCTTGCAAGTTATTCAAACCCTATACAGGCAATAAAGTTTAGCTTAAATCGACATTGTGGTCCTAATTCAAGCGGCAATAGTCGATTGTGTATCCTTGCTTCCATAGCTTCGATGTTTGGACAACCGAGTTTCAATCAAACTAATTGACAACCATTTCAGGTCGTAAAATCGTCATTTTTGTTAGCTCATGTTCAATTTTCAAAAGTTATATTAAGGCAATGTCTAAAGTCGGTCCTAAAATATTAAATTAGAGTTGATCATGATATGAACTAATGATCTCTCTTTATACACACTTAGTAAGAGTGATTTGGAATTGTGGCATTCTCTCATTTAAGAAACTCTATCTTCAATATCATGAATACTGGAGTATAACTTATACAGGTATATTTGAATATATATCTCCTGAGATAAGCAATAGCAGCTTGTGAATCAAAATTGTATTGTCTTAAATTCCATTACCGTTACATGATGCCAATGCCCAAATGGCCGATGCATTAGTTGTGCGTAAAATGCTTTAACATTCATCTATCTTTTATTATGTCAACGACATAAAGGCAGATGCATTGCCTATGCAAATAAATGCTTTAGCATTCAGCTATCTTTTATTATGTCAAACGCAAGAATGGCAGATGTATTGTCTATGCATATAAATGTTTAAAACTTTAAACATTCAAACTTCTTTTATAAATGCCAAAGCCAGTTCGGCAAAAATATTGGCTGTGATTACAAATGTTCATACATCCACCCAGTAAATCATCCAAGAAGACTAGCATGGTCGAGATGAAGGTTGTAGATTGGAAATCATTGAACTATGATTTATTCCTACACAATAAAAGAAAAGAACCATCAGTAACTCAAGCAAGTAATTATGATTTGTTTAAAAACCCGTGTCGGCTCATGGTAGTCCATTATATAGGTCTTGTTGTCTGGTCGAGCAGCGGGTTGACACTTTTAACACCAAGATGCTTAGTGGTTGGACAGTGGTGCCCAAAGCCTAATTCCTCGGGTAGGGAGGGCCTTTCTCAGTGAAGATTGTGTGGGGATATTTAGGGGTCTACGGTTGGGATGTTAAGCCCTTGGCAATGCTTCTCTCCACTAGATGTCGAGACTTGCACAAGACAAAGAGATGGTATGCATTCAAATATCTGCTAGTAACACGTATTTTACTTTTATGAATTTGCAATTTCAAGTTGAAGATATGTTAGATGGTTAATATAGTTTAACCAGTTATTTTATTTCCAGTTATTTAGTTATAGCCGTTGGTTCTCTTCCATCCACATATGTAAAGTAGTTGTGAAACTGCCCTCATGTGATTATGAAAAGTAACGTATCTTTATTAGTAGAAAAGATTTCTCTTCCATTAAGTAACGGATGGTTCCAATGGCAGTTATATTCATCATATTTGTTGAATGAATACTCCTTCAATTGTTAGTTAAGATTTATTTTTCATTTAAACTGATTATAACCATTAACATCTTTCATATGAACATGTAATATAGCTGCTATAACTGCCTTCTCATGCTCATGAATATGAAATAGTAATTGTCTTCAATGATGTGATAGCTATTAGCTAAGGTCGGGAAAAGAGGATGTTACATATATAAAGGCCTCACTTATCATTTGTAGTAGAGGATTTTCTGAGATTGTTTCTATGAGCTACTAAGAATATAGAGTTTTCATTGAAGCTTGGTGAATACTTGATGTGTCTTGGTGCTTGCTTGTTCCCTTAAGTTCCCTCATTTAGATTAAATTTAGTTAAAGTATTGTGATTTCAATTGAGAAGATAATGGTGTCTTGATGAATTTTGATTCTAAATCATTGTGCAAAGTTAACCTGAACCTCTTTCATGCATATGTCTAACTTCTATCATTGATACACATTGTTCTTTACAATGATGTATGTGATGGTATGAAAATATTTTGCATAACCCTAGAAGATTGCACCAGTTCATGCATAGTTGTAGTATAACTTGGCAAAGCGGAGCTCAGTAAATTGAGGAATTTGTCCACCAAAGTACCATCTGTCGTCATCACTTCCCTTAGGAGTAGAATAGAATATCTAAACCTTACCCTATTTCATTTCCACATATTTTGTGAAAATCCAAAAAAAGTACTTCATTGCAAAAACTTCGGATAGCTCCTATATCCAATATGACTTGAAATGAATCTGAGTAAATATACATAAGGCCCCTTATGATCATCAAGAAATCCCATCAACCACCGAGCTTATCCACGGTCAAGACCTGACGTTGAAGGAACCTTGGAGTCAACATATGATCTTCTAGCAAACTTAGCATACACAAGACTTTATTCAAGAGAGGATAAGATATTTCAGTATTTTGTTCCTGTTTGGTGGGTCATAAAACACACATCAACATCTATTACTTCTGATATTATTAAACGATAGAAATTTGTGCCAATTGAATAATTCTTGTTGGCTTTAGTATTTCTCTACTTTTAATCACTTCCAGCAACACTATGAAGTGTTCAAGTCATTTTCGATTGACAAGTCTGGAAAATGTGTAATTTCCATTCAAGATTGATAATAAACATCACCAACTCCATCGTAGCCTCCATGCACGATACAAGATTGCGATGAACAGCTGTATCCCCTCATAATATTGTTGTAGCCCCTCTACCATATGGTGTTATTGATCTGCAATTTTAATATTATTATGAACGTTGTTCCAGCTATGCAGATTCTTCAGAATTAGATCTATTCCAGAAGTAATTAACAATATTTGTCTCTTTATATGCTATCCGTAAATGTATGTGTTATCAAGGCTCAAACTCCTAAAGCTTTACTGAAGATATCAGATATCATAATTATCCATGGAAACACACTCTTCTCACAAGGTGTTAGTCTCTTTTGTGTCTTTGAACATTCCTCATCTCCCACTAAGACCACATAATGCTGGCAATAGATCAACCTACTAATTATCTCTAGGTCAATTTAATCCGACTGAAGCTACAATATTACCAGTGGTTTGGTTCCAAAGAGAACTTGACTCCTTGTTCCATGTTTCCAATACCATATTCTTTATACCCGTGCCTAGAAAGGATATTGATTCCTAGACCATAACTTGATTGCAACTCCTCCAAAGTGGGAGGATCAACATTAATAGCATAGTAGATAGTGTTCATATTATCTTGCAATACCGAAGAGTAACCGTCTTCAATATCAGGTGTGACAAAATAAAGTGAATGGATATAGGATCAGTTTTTATTGTAATACTTAATAATTATGGATAAATTAGATAGATTTATGTATGGTAGATCGGACTGCACGAATCCACTGACTACTCGTAAGAAGATTATCTTATAAAGTATTTGGTATTACATATACCAGAGTAGGTAAAGTAATGGGTCCAAGCTGCATAGGTAACATTATTATACCTAGGGCTTTTTGACCAACATTATCGATCCCATGAATAGATAAAGAAGTTGCAAACGAACATGGATCCATTTTGATTATACGTAAAAGATCAATGCTACAAATATTGAGTTTTGAGACCCTATCAATGAGAGTACATATGATACGAATGCCATTTATGAAAGGAACTATCATTAATAAATCATCATCTTGATCTTGTACTTCAGTGGATTGAATTTCATATTGATGGAATGTATCTCTGAAATATCAAAGCATATGCAATCCAATAAAGCATTCACGTTACCCAATCTAATGGAAGATGGGACAAGGGTCTTCTGTAGAGCCTCCTAAAGCATACCATGATAAAAGGGAGAAGTTTAAAGGAAGATCCCAGACGAGATCTTAGTGGGAGTATCATGAAGTTTCTTGCTAGGATTAAACTCTATTAGAGATTGAGAAGGTGATTTAGGAGCAGATAAAAGAATAGGTTGAGAAGATGGAAGAGATGTTGGAATATTGGCATTTTTCTGATTTCCACTAGTGAGACAAGTGTGAGCTACTTTTTGATAATCAATAACTACACACTTCTTAGAATTTAGAGAAAAAGCACAATCAAAGAAAGGACGCTTATGGTGAACCATAGAAGGGTCGCCACTAACGATTGTAACTTTGGCTTTGGTTGCTGATTTTCTTTATGAACATAGATTGTTGGTCTCTTAGGCTTTCTAGGGGCACTAGAGACAACAATTACATTAAGAGTCATTACAACTTGTGGAAGCATTAGTCGAAGGAACATAACATCGACCAGTGGGTGTGTTGGGAGATTGTTGTTAGAGATGGAGATTGTTGGATTGTCTGAGAGTGGAATTGTTGTTGGTTATGTTTGGCATCAATGTTTCGTCATTAATGTCAACATATCTATTTATCAAACAGTATTCATACAGTAGATCAGTGTTGAGGTAGTTTTGGTGGAGAAATGGTTTATTGAACCTAAACATGCGATTATTATGGGATGTTGTTTGGTGAGTCTACAGGCTATATTTTCCATCACATGTGTTTGTAAGCTGACTCGGTGAAGTTATAGCAGATTTGCTATAGACTGGTTACTGTCAGTATTTCCTAAGAACTGTTTCAGACAGTGGTTTGATATTTTGATCGGTGAGCTTGGTGCAGCAAAATTTCAATCTGCGATTCACAATACTTCATGGAGACATACATTCTTATTTATCTGTACATTTGCTTAAGGATTATTGATTCAGAAGTCAATTTACTCGTTGGACAGAGAAAGGGAATTTACTTCCTGGTCGACTCAGTCAAGAAACATTTTGTTTGGATTATTACGTTTATCTATTGAGTGTTAGTGTGTTATTGTTATTGTAATGTATTCTATATGTGTTCTGGCCGACACTTATGGTATCGCATTGGTTGATGTAATTTATTTTGGTATTGGGTCTCATATTGAGCCGACCTAATATGTGTTTAAACATAGTATAGTAAAGTAAAATCATGAATTTGGTGTGTGTACTAACGAGAGATTATATGATCTGAAATTGTTGATGCGAGTTTGGATCAGAGTTGATTGAGAGAGGTATGAGTGGAATCTAATGTTGTGCTTCAAAGGAATTGTATTGGCATAGTTGATGCTTTCAGTCAATTCATTTCAGTGGATTGTTGTTCACTTGTTGGGGTGTTGCCCTTGTTGTAATTGGATTGTTGTTAAATTAGGGTTGTTGCCCTTGTTGTGATAGAGCAGTGAGCTCCAGACGAGTGTGTGAATGCATGTGCATTCCCCATTGTACCTTTAATAGGGTTATATGTGTGCAAGTACATCATCTTGTAGGTTTGATCCACACTGGAGTTTTTCCCTTAACTAGGTTTCCCTCAAGAACAAAATATTGGTGCTATTTGCTTTGCATTACATTTAAGGTTTCAGATCTGGTATGTTGTGAATGGTTTAATGTTTTGATTTGCTCACAACTGATTCACCTCCCCCCAATTGTCTGTGGTGCATTATAATTCCTAACAAGGTGTTTACACATGAGATGAGATTCCTCATTCACTAATGCATCCTCTCTAGAAAAGTGTACATAGGAATGAAGAGATAGTAGAGGAACATGACAAAAGACATCAATGATCTCACCCTCTTGCATCAAAATGTCTTACAAGTAGAAGATATTTCAAGAGACGGGTCAGCAAAGAATAATAAGAAAGGAGGAAAGAACTCACTTTTACAGTCTTGCAAGACTCATATGTTTTGATTTTTAGCTGATAGGGCTCAAGGCTCAAGACTTAAATCCAAACCCATTCTTAGTAGGGCAATCAATCCAACTTTCAGCCATGAAGAAATTCTCCCGCAAAAGAATACTCATGGCTCGATACAAGCTAGGCTGTATCGTGAGCTGGGTATTGCACCTAGTCACTAGAGGAATCACTCATCCCAATAATCTTAACATATACACACCCAGGAAAGTTGGGTTTCCTTTCCCAATTGGGCATGGGTGCAAAGCCAATATGCACCACCTACCAACAACACATAATAGGAGCCCTCTCCACAGTTAATACTAATCAACTTCAAAGTCTTCTAACAAGGCTTATTGGACAAAGAGAAGATTTGACAGAAAAACAATTCAGGTTTACTATGAGCGGGAATTCGGGCAACAATATAGACACCAAACAGAATAACATAAAATTATGAGTCCTATGTTTTCAACTCAAAAGGTTGTTGACTAATAGGTTCATGGTTTAAGAACTTGGACTTGGCAAAGGCCCAGCACTCCGCAGTAAACAGATTAGATAAATGTACAGAATATTCTTGAATAATGCATGAGATGCATAGGTAACAAATTTAGGAAAAAAGCTTGAATATATTTTGATCATAGTAGAATTCCTCACGATTAGAATTGACTTGGAAAACTAAAAGTACAATTGAAACTCATTTATATAGGATTGAGTTGCGAATATAATGAACACAAAAAAATTCATAAAATAAAGAAATATACCGCTTTGTTATGGGGGAGGGGGATGCACTCTGCTTTTACATCTGGCACAGCTAGAAACGAATTTTATTTTTTACTTTGTAAAATCAGAGTAGAAGTCTGAAGGTGGCAGCCCCTAAGGAGGACAAGCGGTGCGGCTTGGTCCGGGAGCAATGCACGGGCACACTTTGTGACGCAAGTGTTACTACCATTATACCGAAATTAGGGCATTGAAAGCTACATTGAACTTAACAGTACATACATTATGCATCCTCGTTCTCATGATTCATAGAATGCGATTCATATGTTGATGGAAAAATTCCGACATTATTTTATATGAGAAATAATCTTAAATTTAATGGAACATGCCAATTCTAATAACTCCATTGCAGGAAGCACATTACTTTCTATAACCATCAAGACCACGCCACTTGAATCCTAATCAAGGAATACAAAATGACAGAAAACTAAAATATCAATGTATTAACAAGGGTTTCTGATTTTTTTTTGGTCTCCGAGTCGCAGGAGAGAACTTACAGTTTTTACAGAACTAAGCACGCAAGCTGTCTAGGAATTTTATCGCCTGCTAAAATCTAGTTAACTTGGCGGAAACTTGTAAAGCATTCGAATTTTATTCAATTTCCAAAGGGCTTTTTGTTTCTGCTCCAAGTTAAAGTTTGTTAAAACATTTCACAATCTTCTCAAATAATGACGATAAAGACACGGTAGATTGAAAACCCATAGTGAAAGTTTACCAGAACAATTCCCAGAGAGCCAAAAACTAAAAGGATCCCATATGCTTACCAGGGAGTCCGTACTCTCCAACCTCTGCACGTAAGCTCTGAGCTTAGCGGCATCCTTTTCTTTTTTGTCAATGTCCTCAAGTTCTTTCCTAAAACCACTCACTCTTTGCATTGAAGCGGCCAAGTCCTTAAGAAGTGCCTGGTTCTCTTCAGATTTCAAGAGTTCCTCCACTTCCTCCTCAACAACTCCAGACAGTGGTGAGTCTTCTGCCTCTGGAGCTGTTTCACCATTCCTTTCCTCCTCTGCACTGAACACTTTCAAAGTTTTGTACCTCGAATATCTACATCTGCTACCAAAATTAGCCGAATTGCTGATAATTCTTTTGGGTTTTGAACAGATGTCTACACCATTTGAATGTATCCAACGCTCGTGACAGGTTTCTTTAGTCCCATTCGAGCAAATACCGAGACTGTTAGTAGAAGATATAGAAACCCATCTCAAGGAATGCATTATGAGGGTGATTCAGTCTTACGGAAAGAAGAAGAAACGAGTTAAACAGGTCATGACCATTGATTTTGTTCATGTCTGGAAGATATTTAATTGTGATTTTTGTCCTTTGGACCTTTTCCCCTAGCCTAGCGAAATAATGTTTCTTGATTCCGCTTATACGAACCATTAAAATTAAATGGCCCAGAACTTTTTCACCTCGAGGCGTAAGTTTTTTTTCACCTCGAAGGAGTTTTCGTTTTAGCTTTCAACTCAGCATGGTTCGTTTGAATTCATCCTTCCACTCGTTCGGTAGCTCGAATTAGAATGGAAATGGTATTTAGAATTCTTAAAAAATTCTAATTCATTGTTTGGATCCATACAATCAGAATTCAGAATTAGAATTGGGAAAAAGTAGCATCTGATATCCCGATTTGACCTCCAAAACAAGAATTCCAAATTCTTTCAAAATATTTGTTATTTGGAATTTTTCGTTTTAATTCTCATTTTAAATCTCATTTTTTGAAAGTGAAAATTTCAACTAAAATAAAATTTAATTGGGTTTGACATCCATATGCACATTTAGGAGCACCTATTTTTGCACAAATCTTTGAAATTTTATTTTATTTAAAGTGGGGAAATTTTTTTGCTATTACTTGCTCATAGTTTGGATTAAATAAAATAACTAGTACCGCACATATCTAAATTCTTTCATCTTTCTTTTAACTTTTTCTTGAATTTTAATATTGTAATGAACATTGACATTTTTAGCATGTATAGAGTTGAAAGCATCATGAATAGGTCCTTGAAAAAATTGGAGATACGAATCTCACTGTAACTTTTATACTCATTTTTTAACCATATATTAGTATTTTGAACCAAACGGGCTTGGAATAACAAATTTGGAATATCAAATATTTAAGTTTGAATCAAATAGTCCTAAAACAAATTCCAGAAACTGTAATCTAGATTTCAAGTTCCAAAATCTCAAATCAAGGATTTCAAATTCTAGTTCCTAAATCATATTCCAGCAACTAAACGGGCCCTCAACTAATCTCTATCATTTGGTTGAGTATGATTGGAAATGTCTATGCAAAAATCTCGCATAGCTTAACCTAAAGAATTTTCAAACAATTTGATAAGTTTAATGGTGACTTTGTATTAATTCATTATAAGAAAATTAAGAGATTGTTTTATAAAAGACGGTGTAAAATATTCACATTTATAATTAGGAGATATTTTTAGTCGCATCTATTTATAAGTGGAGGCTATAGTTTTCGATTATGTGATTTGTATTAGTAGCTGCTTTAGATTCCGTGAAATTGGCAAAACAATTCCTTTATCCTAAGATTGCTAGAATATTTCCTATTTAACTGGATTTTTGCAATTTGATTTCTCCTTTTTAATTGGTGTCTGTCAATTTTCCTAGTAGTATTTTACATTTTCTCACTCAGAAAATTAATATGAAAAAGGGTTCTAAGGAGTGGTATTTCCTTTAAATTTTGGGAATCGTGGCAATACATGGCTAAGTCTGTGTGGCAAATAACATGTTAGAAGCATATGGCAATTGCCTCTGCGATGAGTCTTCTTTATAGTAACCAGCTGGCATTAATACTTGCCTTCATTTCTATGCTTCTTCTCACAATATGTGGAATTTACCCTACCTCAATCCTCATTATTTTATTTCTTTTCCTTTTCTTCTAAACTGATTAATATATTTGTAATTTCAGCTTCAGTTGCTACAAATGCGATGGATTTGGCTTCAACCACATCTTCAAGGTAAGCCTTTATAATAACAATCGAAAGCTTTTTTTATCTGGATGCAAATATTTTTATTTTCATTTTGATATGAATATATATTTTTCATTTTTTTACACATTTGAAACATGTAGTACATGTTGATACCGGTGACAAGTGGTATACGTGCACTTCCTTGCAAAGATCATTGCCTCTGCTACCTATCATTTTCAGTGGTTTTGGCTAGGCTACAGTTGTAAATTTCTTGTTTTACTTTGTAACAATGCAAGGTATTTGGTAAACCTATATTTTGTCAATGGATTTAGATTGTTTTCCTATGACATACTATGCATTACCAATTTTAGATTTCAATTTTAATGTTTATTATATAACTTAAAATAATTTTTTGGTGCTTTGATTATTGTAAATCTTGAGCATCTAATCAATAAAATGAGGTTAAAAATCCTACAAAAAATAGATTCAAGGATGAATCTAGCAATGGAGAACTATGTGATGGGGATGTGTGAATGTATTTTCTTGTCATTAGTCCTCGTGCATACCTAAGCATTCCTGTAAAGAGGTGCATTCAAAACTCACAAGTTGTCTTTAATACTTGAGAACCATTATCTATTAGTATTAATGGTCCAATTTTTAAATTATGCATCTATCATTAGTAATATATGTTGAATCATGCTAGATGTCATCCAAACTTTTTTCTATGTGTTGACCAAGGCTATATGGGAGTCAACATGTTATAGTTATGACATTTCTTGAATATTGAACAACATTCCTTAGGCATTCATTAAATTTCTTTTGGAGTATATAAGTTTTGGAAACAATGTTCTTCATGGTGACAAATCAATCACTATACTAAGAATTTATGATGTCAAATGAATTTATTGCTCAAGATATTCTAAGAGAAGAGAATTGAACTTATAGGGTTGTTTTATGGGTCAAATGGAATGCTTACAATTTGGTGTAAGGTTTACAAGCCCTTCTACTTCAGTTAGGCAAGAGCATAGCACTTCTCTAATTTCTTCATTTTTATGCAAATATGTATCATAGTTTCATATGGTTTTGAGGTGATTGCACCATCTGGCAGTAGCATTTGATGTTCCCTATGATACATCTTGCTCAAGTCCTTCCAAATGTATTTGATGAAAGAGTCATTGGGCACTTTTAGGTTTCCTATTCAGAGAAACCCCTATAAACATCGCATTTCGTGAGATGAAGAAAATCTTTAATGCCATCACATATAGATGATTTGGATCGTACAAGATGCAAAATCAAAGAAAGTAAGCACACGAGGCTTTTCCATAAAATATAATATCTGAAATTTTAATATAATCGTTGAAATGTATCTATTAAAAATATTTTATTTTTATAAATTTTATAGAAAAAAAATTCTTTATATTGAATTGAATTACCATAAACATCATTTATAAAAACTCCTAATATTATGTACTACATATATACATTATTTTCTTCATGTGTGTTTATATCAATATTGATGCTTTATATTCTTTCTATGTCTCAACTACAAACCACATACTTTATAATTATGCTCATTATGAGTTAATGCAAATTTTAAAATTTTATGTTCATAGATGAGTTAATAAAGTTTTGTAATTTTATGCATGGATGAGTTAATAGAGTTTTTTTAATTACAACTAAATGAAGAAACTCAATGTTTAAGAATTTAATGTACATTTCTTTGTTTGAATGTATTTCCTCTAGATACTAGGTCTTTGTTTTTTTAATCACAATCTCATTTGCAATGCTTGTCTTTTTTTAAAAACTAAGTCACTAACTCATTTTTTGTTTTTTGTCCTGAACTTTTTCACTAACTCATTTTTTGTTTTTTGTCCTGAACTTTTTCCCTTTGTCTTTTGAGTTGGTACAAATTGCCTATCAAAAGTAAAATGAATCATGATGCATTAAGAATAGTAGGGTTGATGTAAGGCATGGGTTCTTCCCTCTACATCATTTGATTAAATGTAACCCTACAACTACTATATTGGCTAAAAAGTTATAAGAAAAAAGTGTATACTTTAGCAAAAAAAGTTTATACTTCAGCAATATCATTAAGAACATTCCCTCTATATATCTTTGAATTTCATTATTATGAGTTAGGATTCTGTTCTATGAAAATCTCAACCATCATGCTTGCGCTAGAAGCAAGAAGATTTGATTTTGTCTAAAAATATCAAAGTTCATGAAGATGGTGGACAAAATTCTCCTCCACAAGAAGCCGATGAGAATGTGAATTTGTCTTCTTCCAATTAATGTTTAGTCTGATTTATTTTGGCTTCATCAAATTCAATTATTTGGTTCTTTTAAAAATATGCCAAAAAAAATATCTTATGATGTATGCTATGGTTTTTGTTCTTTTTTTATTGATTTTTTTTTCTTTTTACTTTTTTTTTGGTTGGTAGAATTCTATTTCTTTTACTTTAAGTTTATTTCTGCAGTCAACTAGGAGAAAATATTAATGAATTTTAAATTTAAGGGTGCGATAACTATCAAGTTTTGTTGTTTTATCCTTACTCATTAAAGTTTTTTTATTGGTCCCAACTTGATGGAACCTACCATGAACAACGTTCATCATCATCTCTCAAAAGTTATAGTTTTTAAAAGAGTATTGAATTTGAAAATAGAATATTTTATAATTAGTAATGTTATTATTATAATGTTTTAATAGTTTTATATTTATAATATTAACACAATGATGTAATATTTAAGATCTATATTTTTTTTCATTGGTTTAAATTTGTGTATATATATTTTTAGCGTGAAGAACTAGATGGCACTTTATAACACATTTTATTCATAGAGTGTAATAAAAAAAATTGATTTATTACACTTATTTTTTCTGTAAGGCATGAAATTTTTCTTTTTTAAAAATAGGAGATTTTTTGACAATAAGTTAAACTATAGTTGTATAATTGTTTATGAGTTATATTACTATTGTGCAATTTTTAAGTCAAATTATTAACCCATTTTTTTAATAGAATTTTAGTATATTAGTGGGTAAGTGCACAATGATGGGGGTCCTTTTGGTCTCCAAAAAAGTGTATGGTATGTGCATATAGATCACACACGACATATGGCTCAACATGTCAAACCTTATAGTTGGGCATGTCAAGCATATATGGTGCACACCAAATATGATGAACATAATTTTTTTAACATTAACTCTCTCTCTCTCTCTCTCTCTCTCTCTCTCTCTCTCTCTCTCTCTCTCTCTCTCTCTCTCTCTCTCTCTCGCAAGGTATAGATTTTTAGAGTGTGGATTAAAATGTTTAGGGTTGAGGATATTGTTATAAGGTTTAGGGTACATAGAGTTTAGGTTATTACTTATGTGTATAATTCCCTCCACCTCTCTTTTCTAGTGCTAAAGGGAGTTCTCTTTATGAAGCCATGTTTTCTACTATATTTATCTATCCTCTTTTTTTCATGCATTAGAGTGTATTGTAGTGGGGCATAATGGAAATTATGTATTTTATTGATTTTTATATCCATATTGGAGGAAAAAAATGGAATCCAGAGAATTCAAAAAGGGAGCGCAAAAATGGAACAATTATGGACTAAAAAGTTGGGTGCATCTGAATGAGATGTTGTCGAGTGATCCCAACAAAATTCCATGGGATATCAACAACCAAAGAAGTTTAGTGTCCATGCACAATGTAGGAGCTTCCATTAGCCAATTACAAATCATCACAAGATTGAGGTCCATTCTTAATATCATTCAATTGGTTACAATATAAAACTTAGAATTTCTTTTAAGAAAGGTAAGTTATTTCCTTAAAATAAGACCTTTTCTCTGTAGATTTAATTAACAATAATTGTGAATTATTTTCTAGAAACTGACACTTTTATTAAATGAATTCACTTTGTTGAAACTGATTTGGATTGTGGATCAATACTTATTTTGCATCATCAACATTGTGAGGGCCCTTTTTGGTCTATTTGAACTATCAGTACCTTCTAGACTTGGGTATCTATTTTGATGTTAAATCTTTTTGTATTTTCACTACTTCTAAGGATAATTTGTAATATGATCAATTCCTTATGCTCATAAATTAGTCCCCTTGTCATTCTGCCACATTGGCCAGCTTGAGCCTAGGTCATAATTACAATCATGGTTACATTAAAATGTAATCTAAAGAGACCCAAATTGGGAATTATATGTTTTTAGTATTGTAGATATGGTATTGCAAATATCTTGTGAATTGGTTTTGGGTATGTGTTCACACGTGCATGATTCTTTGTGAATTAAGAGATATGGTGCATAAATATCTTGTGAATTAGGTTTTGAGTATGTGTTCATGCATGTGTGATTCTTTTTGAACTAAGAGATATGGTACTGATAATATCTTGTGACTTGGGTTTTGGGTATATATTCATCAATGTATGAAAGCTTGAACTTCTAGTATTGAGTTGTTATTTTATGTTAGTCTCATATAATGTGGATCATGAAGTATGATTCAAAATATTGATAGATTTTTTTTTTTTATGACTGTATTGAAAACAATACAAATAAAAAATTCAAAGTTAATTTGTTATTTGAAGATTACACCTTACTATAAAGAGATAGTGGTGTATGTCATGTAAAGATGTCTCTCTAGTTAAAAATGTAGTTAAGATGTTCGTGTATTCTCCCTTGCTTTATTGGTATTTTTCACTTGTTCAAATAGAATGTGATTCTTGATATGCTTCTTGGGAATGTAAAGAATATTTCTTTGATTCTTTAATATGCACTTTGTGTAACTATGTCTTATGAGATGAGCTCAAGATATGATTGATTTCTTGGGATAATGTTTGATTGAGAATGAGTTTTATTTATATTAGAGAGAAGATATGTTCTACTACACATGGTTCCATTACTCCTCTTAGTTTTTCTTATTTAGACTTCATTGTTGTCAGGCTAAGTATCTTTCATGTTAGGAAAGATTCTGGGGAAGCTTAACAACTTTGTGTCGGGGTGGTAAAGTGCTCCTGCAAAATTCTTGCCCTCTTGTGTTCTAGAACAAGCTCTAGAGTCTTTGTTAGCTTAGTTGACATGATTAGGGAAACTTGTTTTTGTGGTGACTAATTTATGGTCTCTTTGGCATACTAGGTTCAAAAATCTTGATAAATTGTTATTTTAAATTTATGACACATGTCATTTTATCTTCTTCATATTTATATATAAGAATTTATTTTATTTTAAATGGGAATTAAAATTGTCGAATGGTCAATGACCTTGACTCTTGTATAATTTTTGCATTTCATGGGATTTTCTAACATGGTTCTTATTTGTAGGGACATTTTCTACATTAATGCTAATAGATTTTCCAACCATCTGTCATTTTTTGTGCTCTTTTTCATCGTGATTATGAATCATACAATATAATCTAAAATATTGATCTAAAAAAAGATCTAAAATACTAATATAAAAAAATGTTGCACAATTACATGCAAAATCATACAATTACATGCATAAATGATAAGCAGATATCTTTTTTGTGCTTCACCTCTATAAGCATCACCTAGATCCAATGATTGCTAAGTGTATCATTTATTCTCGTAAAGATATTTAAATCTTAATATCGATATAACAATTTAACTTGTGGAAAATATCTCCTACTTATCAAGGTATATTTAATTTAAATACTTTATTATAATAGATATTTTATTAATTACACTAGACGCATTCCTTATATGAAAGGGAGGAGTTGATTTAGTCCATCCAACGGCTAAAAGTGTTTAAAAGGATTAGACGACCATGGAAGGCATTTTGGTCATTCGTTTCATTGCCCATGTTTCTTTATAACAAAAAAGCTTTCATCAGTCAAGTATGCCTTTATTTACACATTAAACCAAAGGTCAACTTTTATCTAGAAGCATGGACAACCATCGAAAAGATCGTAGCCGTCCAACTATTTCTCTTTAGTCTGTATTGGTAGCATACACGACACATTTTTGGCTGAAAGTTGGCTTTATATGTATTCATCATTTTTACTCAATTGGATTTTTGCTCTACAGCCTGTCATGCCAAACCATCATTTCAACTCATAGGTTTTTATTGGTAGATATCCACATCGCTTTATTTTTTGTACGCATTGCGTAGCAAGTAGAAGTGAATTCATTTATTTTTATCATTGTGTTATTTACCAACAAATATTGGGAAAACAACAAATATAATTTTTCCATGACATTCTACAACAAAATTCAGTATAATTAGTGGATGTAAATAAATGTTTGGGAGAAATAAAAATGGAGTTTTGAAGACGATTATGAATTTTTTCATCCTTCCATATTTTCTTGGTCAAAATTCTTGCAAATCTCCTATGAATATGAGAAGTTTCTTGCAAATATCGAGTTTTATATTACATTTTATAGGTTTATGCTCACAAATATCCACATCACTTTATTTTTTGTATGCATTGTGTAGCAAGTGGAAGCGAATTCATTTATTTTTATCATTGTGTTATTTACCGACAAATATTGGGAAAAACAACAAATATGAGTTTTCCATGACATTCTACAAAGGAATTCAGTATAATTAGTGAATGTAAATTTTTTTTTGGGAGAAATAGAAATAGAGTTTTGAAGTCGACTGTGAAAGCTTTTCATCCTTGCATATTTTGCTGGTCAAAATTCTTGCAATTCTCTTATGAATACGAGAAGTTTCTTGCAAATATCGAGGTTTGTATTACAATTCATAGGTTTCTTCTCACAAATATCCACTTCGATTTATTTTTTGTACGCTTGCATAGCAAATGGAAGTGAATTCATTTATTTGTATCATTGTGTTATTTACCGAAAAATATTGGGGAAACAACAAATATGAGTTTCCCATGACATTCTACAACAAAATTCAGTATTATTAGTGGATGTAAATAATTTTTTGGGAGAAATGGAAATGGAGTTCTGAAGACGATTGTGAAAGTTTTTCATCATTCCATATTTTTTTGATCAAAATTCTTGCAAATCTCTTATGAATACAAGAAGTTTCTTACAAATATCAAAGTTTGTATTATAATTCATAGATTTTTGCTCGCAGATATCCACATCGCTTTATTTTTTGTATGCATTGCTTAGCAAGTGGAAACAATTTTTTTTATTTTTATCATTGTGTTATTTGCCGACAAATATTGGGAAAACAACAAATATGAGTTTTTCACGACATTCTGTAACAAAATTTATTATAATTAGTGGATGTAAATAAATTTTTGAGAGAAACAGAAATGGAGCTCTAAAGATGATTGTGAAAGTTTTTCATCCTTCCATATTTTGCTTGTAGTGCCTCTCGTGTTTGCATTTTGTACCTTGTTATATTTTGATTCGAGAGATACTTGATACTCTTACTATTTGTACTTTGAGATGACTTGAGGGTTGGATGTTATACTTTGATTTCAATACCATAGATGTTATACTGCTATGCTATTCAATTTATCATATTTGCATGTTGATGCTATTTTGAGATGACAACTGGTCTATGATGATATCTAATTATATGGTATTTGGACATATCTATGATTATGTGATGTGATGGGTTTTATGCTATGGTTATTTACTTCATTCTTGTTTCTTTATGCTTTATGGGAACGTGAATGATGTAAATGGACTATTTAGGTATAGTTGAATAAATGGTTAAATTAATGATTTATTATTTCAACTATGTGATTATATGCAATTGCACTTGATCGTGTGTTTTAGTGTGTAGGATTTATATCACTGGTAGTGGCACATGGAGTTAGCAATTCAACTATTCATATTTTACCAATGTCGTCCTTGTATGGTTGATGTATCATTATTTATTGATTAATTAAACCTTCCAATGATTTGATAAATTCAGATTCATTTTCATTATGTGATTAGACCAATGAGTGTGTCCGTGCATTTAGTAGTTCGCATTGTTGCGAAAGTTGTTGAGAGATTTTCTGTGATTTTGGGTTTTCGGGCTTTAAATTTTATTGAATTCAATTTATGGTACCTTTGCCATAGATGAATTCCTCTTTATAGGAATAACCTATTTTCATTTGGGTCAATTCAGAGTCTAGCTAGTTTAACTGGCTATTTGCCCTAATCAAATATTCACTCGAAGAGTGAATAAGTATTGAAAAAGGTAATTGTTTTCTCACTTCTCACTTTCGCAAAATACAAATTTGAGAGCTTCTTGAGAATCCTCTTCTAGAGGAACATGTTTCTGTTCATTGTATGAGCATGAGATATTTGCAAGGTCAGTCTTGTTGGATCCAGCTCAGGGAGACCTTGCTTTTCTGTCACTTTCGGCAATATCAGTGAGTTATTTATTTTATTAGGTTGATTTCAGTTTTTGCCCCTTTTGCTATTAGGTAGGGCTCTCTTGTTTTCTTGTTTTTGCTTCATTTCAGCTTCTATTTCTAGTAGCAGTTTGTTAGGAGGTTGAGAACTAGTGTTCCCCTCCATTTCTATTTGTTGGTTCTACTCAGTTGGTCGGGTATAAACATTTTCCCTATTTTTAAGATGGGGATTTGGCATTTCGCACCATTATGCTAGTCATTTTTGCATATGGCGTTCGAACCCAAATTTTATTAGATTTTTGGCTTTTGTGCCAGAAGACCAAATGGGTTTTAGTTTCAAAGTTTTCTATTTTTGGGGGTTTTTACCTCATTTTGTGTACCGCCCTATTTTCTTGAGTTTTCTTGACATGATGTTGGTCGTGGACCTGGATCATCTGTTTGGATGTCGATCGAACCATTGTTGCACTTTTATGTTGCATTGGGATGCATGTTACACCCATCCTCTCGAGATTGTTTTTAGTTGAGTGATATTTTGTATTGTGTTCTCATCTAGTCCTTGTGTTGTGATCTTCGTGATGGAGGTGTGTCACACACAAGTACGAATGCATACCTTGTTAGGTGACTTGCGAGGTCTGATCTTTCGTGGACTTGCCAGAAGTTATGATCATTGGGGTTGGGTTGGGAATATGCATGCCTACAACCACTCATCGTTAGATAAGCATGGGTAGGGTAGGGTAGCATATAGAGGGGGCTTCTATCTCACAACCTAGTGACCATGTCCCAAAGGGTTGGCAGAGGAAGTTTTAATCAAGTAATAACTAAAGAAAATATTAGGTGGTAATAAAACTTAAGATAATAAAATGTGTGTGCGGGGCCCTTTGTAGAGGAGTTGAAATGCATGATTTGAGCTTTGGCTTTTGGATGCCAAGCGACTCTCCATGATGTTAGCCCCTACTTAGTAGCCCATTGAGTGTTTGATCAAGACTTGTAGTTTTTGCATTATCTATGATCTTGGTTTCAGTCATCGTAATGTCTAGCGTGAGTGTTAGCCATGAAAATTTGCTTTATGTGTGTTTGTGGTTGGATCATTATCTCCATCAACATGGTGGGAGTGGACCTACAGGTTCTACACAGTTGGGAGGCGTAGCTACCTTCATCATTGTTGGGGACCGGTGTACAGAGACGCTTCTTTATTCTAGTATGACCATTGCTTGTTGTTACACTTGGTACTTTGAGTTCCGAAGTATATTATCTTGTGTTTTATGCTTTCATTGAAATGCTTGGATATCATGTTAGATGATGTTAGTTTTGTTGATGCATTCCTGTATTATGATATTTGGCATATGTTAGATGATGAGTTGATTTGTAGGATTATCTTATGCTTTACTTGTAGCATATTATATTTTCTTATTCTTATGTTGTAGAACGTTTTAGTCATGATGTCCTCATAAGACAACTCCGACGATTTGGTTGATAGTTTGAGATGTTACGCATGGGGGATGGCTAGGACCTTCGAGGTCTCATGATGCTATTACGGTTGGGAGAAATTACGTACTTAGTTCATTGTTTTAGTACATTGCAGTGTTGCTTCTATTCATTGTGATGTTGCTTATGTTCTCTTTGTTGTTGCTTTCAGTTATTTCCCTTCATTGTTTGTTAGATGGTTAGATTTAGCTTTCATTTTTCAGTTATTCATTCGAGTGTCTTTTCCTCGATATGTGGATCCGATACTCCCTGGTGTGGAGGAATTCATTTTCTAGCTTTCTTCCCTTAATGTCTTTTGGCTTATTGTTTTGGATTCTCGTGCAAAATTGTAGTTTCTCACATGAGAATGCAAGTTCTCGTGTGGTGTGTTAGGCTTTCTCGCGCGACTTTTGGCACTTTCTCATGTGAAACCCAACACCAATTTTAGGTGTCTTGTTCTTAGGCCAAGTACATTCTTGCACTATTTCCAATGCACTTCCTTGAGTGGATAATAGTTTCTCATGTGGCGTGTTGCACTTCCTCACACGAGAATCAGTTAATCTATTGTCCTTGCATGAAAAACATGGGGTATCTCCTCTAGTTTTCGAGAATCAAATTTTGGCGTTTCTTGTACCCTTTGGGTTTGCTAGTATTTCCTTGCTTCTGCAATTCGAAGATTTTAGGTTATGCTATCGTAGTGGTTTTTCGTCATTTAGTTGGTCGTGTTAGTTTGGGTAGTGGCATTTGGAGATTCATTAGTTGCTAGGATGGTGGTTAAGTCTTCTGTTGTGATCTTTTTGATCCATGTATGACGTTGTCATGTGCATTCATACTTTGTAATTTTATTTTATTTTGGCTTGTATTTCATCCTTGTTCCAAGGATCTCCAGGTGGGGCATTACATTGCTGGTCAAAATTCTTACAAATCTCTTATGAATACAAGAAGTTTCTTGTAAATATCAAGGTTGGTATTACAATTCATAGGTTATTGCTTGCAGATATCCATATCACTTTATTTTTTATACGCATTGTGTAGCAAGTGGAAGCAAATTTATTTATGTTTATCATTATGTTATTTACCAACAAATATTGGGAAAACAACAACTATGAGTTTTCCATAAAAGTCTGCAACAAAATTCGTATAATTAGTGGATGTAAACAAATTTTTGGGAGAAACAAACAGAGTTTTGAAGACGATTGTGAAAGTTTTTCATCCTTCCATATTTTGTTGGTCAAAATTCTTGCAAATATACAATTCATAGGTTTTTGCTCGCAGATATCCACATTGCTTTATTTTTTGTGTGCATTGCGTAACAAGTGGAAGCAAATTCATTTATTTTTATCATTGTGTTATTTATTGACATATATTGGGAACACAAAAAAATGAGTTTTCCATGACATTCTACAATAAAATTCAGTATAATTAGTGCATGTAAATAAATTTTTGGGAGAAATAGAAACAAAGTTTTGAAGACGATTGTGAAAGTTTTTCATCCTTCCATATTTTGCAAGTCAAAATTCTTGCAAATCACCTATGAATACAAGAAGTTTCTTGCAAATATCAAGGCTTGTATTACAATTCATAGGTTTCTGCTGGCAGATATCCACATCGCTTTATTTTTTGTACGCATTGCATAGCAAGTGGAAGCTAATTCATTTAATTTAATCATTGTGTTATTTATCGAAAAATATTGGGAAAACAACAAATATGAGTTTTCCATGACATTCTGCAACAAAATTCAGTATAATTAGTGGATGTAAATAAACTTTTGGGAGAAATAGAAACGAAGTTCTGAAGATGATTGTGAAAATTCTTCATTCTTCCATATTTTGTTGGTCAAGATTCTTGCAAATCTCCTATGAATATGAGAAGTTTCTTGCAAATATTGAGGTTTATATTACCATTCAAAAGTTTTTTCTCTCAGATACCCACATCGCTTTATGTTTTGTATGCATTGCGTAGTAAGTGGACGCAAATTCATTTATTTTTATCATTGTGTTATTTACCGACAAATATTGGGAAAACAACAAATATGAGTTTTCCATGACATTCTGCAACGAAATTCAATATAATTAGTGGATGTAAATAATTTTTTGGGAGAAATAGAAACGGAGTTTTGAAGATGATCGTGAAAGTTTTTCATCCTTCCATATTTTGCTGGTCAAAATTCTCACAAATCTCCTATGAATACAAGAAGTTACTTGCAAATATCGAGGCTTGTATTACCATTCATAGGTTTCTATTTGTAGATATCCACATCGTTTTATTTTTTGTATGCATTGTGTAGCAAGTGGAAGAAAATTCATTTACTTTTATCATTGTGTTATTTACCAACAAATATTGGGAACACAACAAATATGAGTTGTTCATGACTTTTGGCAACAAAATTCAGTATAATTAGTGGATGTAAATAATTTTTTTGGAGAAATAGAAACAAAGTTCTAAAGACGATGTTGAAAGTTTTTCATCCTTCCATATTTTGCTAGTCAAAATTCTTACAAATCTCCTATGAATACAAGAAGTTTCTTGTAAATATCGAGGTTTCTATTACAATTCATAGCTTTCTGCTCGTAGATCTATATCCACGTCACTTTATTTTTAGCACACATTGTGTAGCAAATGGAAGTGAATTAATTTATTTTTATCATTATGTTATTTATTGATAAATATTGGGAAAACAACAAATATGAGTTTTCCATGACATTTTCCAATAAAATGTATATAATTTTTTTGGGAGAAATAGAAATAGAGTTCTGAAGACAATTGTGAAAGTTTTTCATCCTTCCATATTTTGTTGGTCAAAATTCTTGCAAATCTCATATGAATACAAGAAGTTTCTTGCAAATATCGAGGTTTGTATTACAATTCTAGGGTTTCTGCTCACAGATATCCACATCGCTTTATTTTTTGTATGCATTGTTTAGCAAATGGAAGTGAATTCATTTATTTTTATCATTGTGTTATTTAGTGACAAATATTGGGAAAGCAACAAATATGAGTTTGCCATGATATTATGCAACAAAATTATGTATAATTAGTGGATGTAAATAGATTTTTGGGATATATAAAAATGATGTTTTGAAGATGATTGTAAAAAAATTTCATCCTTCCATATTTTGTTGGTCAAATTTCTTACAAATCTCATATGAATACGAGAAGTTTGTAGTAAATATCGAGGTTTGTATTACAATTCATAGGTTTCTACTCGTAGATATTCACATCGCTTTATTTTTTGTATGCATTGCGTAGCAAGTGGAAGTGAATTCATTTGTTTGTATCATTATGTTATTTACAAAAAAAATATTGGGAAAACAACAAATGAGTTTTCCATGACATTCTGCAACAAAATTCAATATAATTAGTGGATGTAAGTAAATTTTTGGGAGAAATAGAAATAAAGTTCTGAAGACGATTGTGAAAGTTTTTCATCCTTCCATATTTTGCTTGTCAAAATTCTTGCAAATCTCCTATGAATACAAGAAGTTTTTTGCAAATATCGAGGTTTGTATTACAATTCTAGGGTTTCTGCTAGTAGATATGCAAATCACTTTATTTTTTGTACACATTGTGTAGCAAATAAAAGCGAATTCATTTATTTTTATCATTGTGTTATTTACTGACAAATATTGGGAAAATAACAAATATGAGTTTTCCATGATATTCTGCAACAAAATTTAGTATAATTAGTGGATATAAATAAATTTTTGGGATAAATAGAAACGATGTTTTGAAGGCGATTGTGAAAGTTTTTCGTCCTTCCATATTTTGTTGGTCAAAATTCTTACAAACCTCTTATGAATATGAGAAGTTTGTAGTAAATATCGAGGTTGTATTACAATTCATAGGTTTCTGCTCATACATATCCACATCGCTTTATTTTTTGTACACATTGCGTAGCAAGTGGAAGCGAATTTATTTATTTTTATCATTGCGTTATTTACCGAAAAATATTGGAAAAACAACAAATATGAGTTTTCCATGACATTCTACAACAAAATTCAATATAATTAGTGGATGTAAATAATTTTTTGGGAGAAATAGAAACAAAGTTCTGAAGACGACTGCAAAAGTTGTTTACCCTTCCATAATTTGCTGGTCAAAATTCTTGCAAATCTTCTATGAATACAAGAAGTTGGTTTTGGCCAGATCGTAGAAGTATTTGAAACATTTGTATTCCTCTGTTGTGCCCTTGTATCAGTTGACATTCTATTTGGAAGAGACCTCTCATGGGCTGGAATTAGTCTTGATGAGCTTGCAACATCGAATGGTATAGAACTTGGCATTGGAAGTATATATGATGAGACCATTGACATCAATCAGGAGATGCAAAACGTTGAATGCCAGCAACCTCAGTGCCAAGATACTCATTCTTCATATGATGCTGCAAAGTTCGAAGTACAAAATTATAACCGAGCTGATAATTTGTTGACCTAGCTTCATTGCCAAGACCAAAGGGAAATGGGGATGGCAAGTTTCCACAAACAACATTGACAAATAATCCATACCAACCACTTGCTGAAGGATCAACTCCCCTTAATGAAATAGGAAAGTTTGAATATTATGTCTGGAAGATCTGCAGAATATACTGAAAGTTGTTGATGTTGGAGGATATCTTGATAAATATGTGATCTTACTTGAGGAAACTAAATGACTAGATAAAATTGAAGCACAAACATAATTATAAAGCTCGACATAGTTGAAAAAGAAGTTATTCATTATACAAGTTTCAGTTTTTCCTAGTGAAGGCATGGAAGAGGTTTCTCCATATATTAAATAAACTATTTTATTACTAGATCTTTGTGAATCTATATTATATTCATAGTAGGAAAATAACCTAGTAGCCGCTCATGGTAACTTCATGCACTCACAGTTCCTAATCCGTATGTCAAAACTTGTCAATTTTGTCGGTGAACCTTTCTGTAGGTGAGTGAAGAGCTTAAAGTTAACTTTTTGATTTTGTCAGTGAATCTCTGTAGAACTTGTAGAGTGCAAGGCAATCTAAAAGTATTGATTTAAAATGTTTGTTCCAAACCTACCACTAAGACCCTCCAATAGCCACTCACCCAAAAAATAGTACTTTTTGCACAAATGGACCAATCAGTAACCAAGAAAACTAAAAAATGATCAACTATTACTAAACGTGTCTTAGCTATAGTACATGTGTGATTAGTTTTTGGGTTTTCTATTGTTGATCTCAGATTAGTTTTGATAAGTGAGTGTCTACACAGTTTAGTCATTTACTTAGTTCATGCCAAATATGTAGCACATGCTGAGCACAACATGTATATAATAGAGCATGTCGAGTCCACAATGAGTGTCGAGCCACTCATGTTTCGAGTCACTCAAGTGTCGAGCAGATGGTATATGCCGAGTAATTCAAGAGCCAAGTAAGCAGTGCATGCCGAGTGATACAGATGTCGAGTCAGAGTATAGAGAATAGTATATGCCGAGCATCAAAGACTTCAGATGTCAAGCAATACAATTTTTGTTATAGTTGTTTCTAATGACACAAACAATTATGTAAACCATTTTTGAGCCAACTTGAAGTTTGAAATACAATATTTGGAGATAAGGATGAATCCCAATTTGGAATCCCAATGCATTACATGTAGCCAATCATAAAAAGGGAAGGTTTAAGTGACAAAATGGATGAATAACAACTATTGATTCATACCTAACCCTAAGTCACCAAAGTCTTCTTAAGGAGGACAAACCCTAAACTATCTATGTTGTAAAGAAGAAGAAAAGAAAGTAAAGAGAGAAGTTTGCATGCGAAAATAGAGCATTCACGATGGCTAAGGAGTTATGATCTGAGATTACATTGCAAAATTAGTTAAAGGAGAACAGAGGAAAGGATATAGCATACAAAAAAGAAACATTTAATCAAGAAGGATCAAGAATACATCAGTTTAGAGGTGATCTGTCATCGGGTGATCAAGTGCTAACCTCAGGATCATTGCTGAATCATTCTAGCCGGTGAATCAGTTAAATCTCTTAATAGAGTAGTCCTAATAGGCTGTATTGAAATCATTTAACATGGTACTTAATTGTTAGTTGAAGTCCTTTAACAAGGCACACTTATAATAGGGTGTTGAAATCCTTTAACAGGATGAGACCTAACAATCTTTGTAAGCCTTTAATAGGGCAGAGCTTTCATAGGGTAGATCATGTCTCACGATCAAACATTGTAACGTTCATTGGATACACTTTATTTCTATAGCAATGAAGATTTGTGGGTATCATCCCCACCCCAATTTTACCTTCTCATTGGAGGGTTTCTAGGTAATCATATATGGTGTCATACATGTGTAAATGTTTACTTGCTTTCATGTTTTAGATGTACAAGTTTTACATGATATTTTGTTTTACTTAGTGAATGTATGAGATGGATGTCTGGTGAATGTTTTAAGGGTCAAATTTTAAACTATTGATTCACCCACCCCCCCACCTCCCTTAGAAATTTACCTTTCCTATTGTAATTCCAACATCTACGAGCAATTTTTTTGGGAAAGGGGGGGGGGGGGGGGGGGGTTGGGGGGTGGGGGTGGGGGGGCGTGATACAAACATGGGCTGCAACTTGTTCATTTTCTCTTTTCAATTAATATTTTACCCTGCTTCTTAGCTTCTTATCTTGATTGGAACAACCTAAGATCTACAAAGAATTTGTCATTTTATTTTTTTAATTAGTATGCAACCTTCTAAGTATATCTTACTAGATAATATTAAAATTATAGATATTTTTGCTTGCTTCGGCAAATTAATAGATTAATTTTGTGCCTTGAAGATTTTAATGAGGATGAAAGATAATTGAGATGGCCTCTACTTTGAAGATTTGAATGATGACGAGAGATAATTGAGATGACCTCTACTTTAGTAGGCAAATGATGGAAGACTTACAACCAATGCATTTACATCACCATTTTTGAGTAAAAGTTGAGGACTAATATAGAGCTAATTCCTCAATGATTTCTTTTCAATATTAGCTGAAGAGATAGAATTCACATAAAGGCTTCACTATTGGTATTTTTGTTTAAAGAGTCAATTGTCGCACATATTTTTGTTATCGTTGTGTCTACAACTACCTTTCCCCCTATCACTACTCATAAAAAAACTTCAAAAAATGATCACGCATGTACTAATAGTCAATCACACATGTACTAATAGTTGATCATTTAAAAAATTTCTTGGTTGTTGATTATTCCACTTGTGCAAAAAGTACATTTTTTTGGGTGAGTGGCTATTGGGGGTATTAGTGGCAGGTTTTGGATGGGGGTAATATAGTGGCAGGTTTTGGCTGAATGTTTGTAAAAGGTACTTTTAGACCATCTCACACTCTACAAGTTGTAAGGAGAGCTCTATAAACACAGGAAAGTTGAAAGGTGGCTTTAAACTCTTTACTCACCTACAGAGGTTTACCAAAAAAATGACAATTTTTTACATACGAAATAGGAATTGTAAGTGCGCGAAGTTAGCCTAGGCAACTACTGCGCTGTTTCCCCCTCTAATGTTTTTGGCTTCATCCTTGTGACATTTGTTTAATTTGTAACTGTGATTTTATAATGTTTTATAGATAACAAAAATTTCCTGTCACCTAAAAATCTTCCTTACATGGATGTCCCCACTCTCCCTCTTACAAACATATCATAAATATATTGGCAATAGAGTAAGGAACTTAATTATCTTAAATTAAAAAAGAAAAGGTTTCATTTAAGACATTTGAATCCTTGAAACTAGATTGATTATACCCCACACACACATATAGATCAAATTTCTTCTTACTTTAGCTTCAACATATCTTTGACGTATCCATTGCACACTAAGATGTGATTGCTAGTATTGATATATTTCATTCTTTGTACTCTTTCATCCTGATTGCTAGTACTAATATCTTTCATTCTTTGTACTCTTTCATTATGATAATGAACAAGTGACACAATGCATCAAAGTTCCTGCCAATAGTTACACAGGAAGAAAAGAAGAAATATATAGGTAAAAATGGAAAATATATGTAATAGATAAATATATAGAAAGGGAGAGGATATAAAAAGAATGAGGAGATATCAAAAGGAGTTAAAGAAATATAAATATATGTAATGGATAAATAACTAAATATAAGATATAGATAAAAGATTATTTATAAAGAATATAATTACAACATAGTTAGAAAGACAATTAGAAATACAAAATTATCAAGCTTTTAAAAAGTATTGTGTATTTTATAAATTTTTTTAATAATAATTACAACTTTTTGAGCTAAATAAGAGTGAATTAATAAAATAATTTTTTTTAAAATATAGAAATATAAATTCGAAAATTTGAGAAAAATATAATTATTATAATAACCAAATAGGTTTGACTTTTGAAATTGTTATTTAGTGATGATTAACTTATAATTATATGAAATGTATCCTTAGTTCTAAAAATTAGCAAATGAATATGTTTTTGTTGTTGTTGTGTAGACCTTGACAAAAATATAGTGATACAATATTATATTTGATGATGTGGATTGAAATATTAACATCAATTAAAATTTAATTCAAAAAAAAATTAAAAAAATAAAAATAAATAAATAAATAAATAAATATATAAATATATAAATATATATATATATATATATATATATATATATATATATATATATATATATATATATTAATGTATTCTTATTTATTTATAGAATAAGTGTAATACTTTATATTAAGTGTTTTTTTACATATAATCTATCTTCAAAGTATTTAAATATTTAATATAATATATATTATCTTAAAAATATTTTCAAAAGTGAAATATACAATCTATTTTAAAATATTTAAATCTATAATTGAAAAATAATTATAATTATAAAAAACTTACTCTATACTTCCTAGAAGTTAAATAATGACATTTTTTGAATAATAATAATAATTATTTAAATAAATTGTATTTAAAATTAATTATTAATATACTATGTTAAAGTATAGAATGGTGTTCAAATGCACTTATACACTAAATTCATTCATTTAATGTACCTTACTTTTTTCATATTAGCAAAAGTATGAGAAAAAATGGATGTTTTTAATGAGTTAAAAGTTGGAGTGGTCAAATCAATTTGAATTCTATATTTGTTGATGATTTGTTGGTTTTCAATCTTTTGAGATGAATAAAATTATAAGTAGCATTTAGGATATGATAGTACATTTAGTACAAATAGTACCTACATGTTCTTTATTGTAAAAATTTGTACTTTTTGTTTGAGAAAATTGAATTTTTTCATTGCAAAAATTAGAATAAGTCAATCAAATGAAAGATAAATCAGAATTATATAATCATGTAAAGTACAATATAAATACAAACATTAGAAATTACATTTATGAACTAAAAATTCTATCATTTGATTGGTAGTTTAATTGTAAAATGGAATTGAATGATTCCAATAGTACAAAGTTCTTACCAATAATTGGAAAAGAAGGGAAATGGAGATTTATAGGTAGAAAGGAAGGATATGAAGAGAGGGTAGAATGATATTATATCATGGACAATTAAAGGTAGAATGATAGAACAAGTTGAAGAGAATTTTAAAAATATTAATACTTATATTATTTTTAAGAATATATAAATAACAATAGAAATTATATTATATGAATCAACTAATCATTTCTATCAATTCAAATATAAGTTGAAATATTTGATTTAAAAAACAAATTATTGATTACTTAATTCAAACTACCAAAATATCTAATTAGTTTGAAGGGTAGTATTAGTTTTACTAATTGTAAAATGATATAAAAAAATTAGAATAAGATTGTAAAATAGTAGCTAGTAAAATATAGTGTAAACTTAAAGAAATAACATTTTACAAATGACAAAAATAAACATCAATATAAAACTAATCAAGAAATATAAAACATTTAACTCTATATTTAAAAAAATAGATAGTGATAATTAATATTGATTAAATAGTCATTGGCGAGGTAAAAGATAAAAATGATTTTTTTTGAAAAAATAATCCCTTTGTCACAAATGTGTAAAAGGTAAAGTTGTAATTAATGCATGATAGACCTCTTATAAATGACAAAAATAAACATCAATGTAAAAGTTGAAAAAATTTATCCACTTGTTACAAATGTGGAAAAGATAAAGTTGTAATTAATGCATGATAGAGTTGTTAGAAAATATTTGTATTTTTCATTGGAGAAAATTGAATTTTCTTCGTACCAATAATAGTATGGTTCAATAGAATGGATGAAAAATGTGATTTATAAAATAACGACAAGATTAGAAAAAGATATAAACATTTTAAATTTCTTTTAATCTTTTAAATCCAATGAATATATTAATCAATTGAATTGAATAATTCCAATACACTAATAATAATAATAATAATAATAATAATAATAATAATACCATGCACTCCTAAATATTTGATTAAAAAAAAAAAAAATCCACAACGATAAGCAAATGAATTTTAAGAAACTACATATACAAATGCCATAAATGGCAAATATAAATTTAATTTAATGGACGTAGTCGAACCGCTCCACTGCCAATTTCAATTTCAGTGACATAATTTAAGATAATTATGAAAACAGTTGGGGATCATTCTGAAGATTAATAAATTTGTTCGATTCATAATTACTAGTCATTAATTCGCTAGCAGAAGTAACAGCACCCTTAATGGAAATCGGCAAAGCACCTGCCAGTAGGAGACTAAGCTATGAATACTTGTGACGTCGGGCAACAAACTCCACACCAATTCAAGTAAATCAACACGTCGGGAGTGAATGCTAAAGAAATGGCACCAGTTCCGCCAGAAAATGCAGGGAACGGCACTAAGTGCGTAGCAATAGCAATAGCAATAACAATGGCCATACTCATCTGGGCATTTTCAATGAGATCGAAATTCAGAGGAGCACCAGTGTGGCCCATTCTGGGCGTTCTCCCATCCATGCTTCTTCACCTGTCCAGTCTCTACGACTGGCTCACCCACCTCTTCGTCCTCAACGGCGGAACATTCCGCCTCCCGGGCCCTTGGAAATGCCGGATCTTCACGGCGGATCCGGCGAACATCGAATACATGCTCAAAACCAGGTACCACAATTTCGGCAAAGGCGACAGTTTTAAAGAAATGTTTCGCGACATGTTCGGAGAATCCGTCGTCATCGACGACGGCGAGTCGTTCAAGCAGCGCAGCGTCTCCGTTGGCAAGGCGCTCACCTCGCCGGCGTTCCGCGACTTTGCGGCCGCCGCCATGCCGGCCGTCATGCAGAAGAACCTTCTGCCCGTCTTCGCGGACGCCTGCGAGAGCGCCGCCGTTATCGACCTGCAATACGTGTTCCACCGGCTCGCATGTTATAACCTCTGTCTCTTCGGCGGCGGCGTGGAGATCGGGTGCTTGACCCCGGGTTTAACCACGGTTCCGTTCATCGAGGCCTTCGAGGAGGCCTTGCAGTCGATCATGCTTCGCCTCCTCGTGCCGCCGTTTTGTTGGAAGGCTTTGCGGCTCTGTAACGTTCTGTTCGAGCGCCGCCTTCGCATGGCGAGGGATTTCGTCTACGATTTCGTCGTTCGGGAGTTGCATTCTCGCTGGCAACACAACGGCGGCGGCGATGGCGGCGGTGGGGCGGATATTGCGTCGGCGTTTCTTCGCTGCGAGGGGGAAAGCGGGCGGTTTTATAACGATAGAAGAGTTCACGAGTTGTTTGTGAATCTGATTTTCGCCGGGAAGGACACCATTACAGCGGGGCTGACGTGGCTGTTCTGGCTAGTGGCGAGGAATCCCCGTGTTGAAGACGAGATTTTGGCGGAGCTCCGAGAGATTGTGAAACAGAGGAAGAGTAGTTCGGATCCGTTTTGTTTTAGTTTTGAGGAAGTTAAGCGAATGGAATATTTGCATGCAACTGTTACGGAATCTCTCCGGCTGTACCCGCCTGTTCCCATTGAGCTCACGGCCTGCGAGGAAGATGATGTTTTGCCCGACGGGACGCCCGTGGAGAAGGGCGCGCAGGTTTTGTACTCGATTTACTCGTCTGGTAGATTGGAGAGCGTATGGGGCGAGGATTGCCTGGAGTTCAGGCCGGAGCGGTGGATGAAGAATGGTCGGTTTGTGAGGGAGTCGGAGTACAAGTTTTTGGCTTTCAACGGAGGGATAAGGCGGTGTACGGGGAGAGAGTTTGCGTACTGGCAGATGAAGTGGGTTGTGGCTTCCGTTCTTGCTCGGTATCGGGTACGGGTGGTTGAGGAGCATCCGGTGGTTCCTAAGTACGGACTCGCGCTTTTCATGAAGTATGGTTTGCAGGTTACAATTCATCCGAGGGAGATGGCCAATGGGGAGATTAGCAAATAATCTTTCAAATTATAGGAGCATGGGGAGATCAGCAAATTACCTTTCAAAGTACCAGAGTATCTCATGGAAACTCCTTGTGGTGGCCGGAGCAGAAATCCTAACGAAGATGTATGGCCATGATTTCCCATTGTTGTCATGAGGCCTTGGTGTATTTTTCATGTCTTATCAGCATTTGTACCAACAGAAAAGTTGTAGGCCTGTGTCTATTCTAATTTACGTAGAACATCGTGGAGGGGTCTATAATTTTAATTTTTTTATATTATTACTTTTTAAAATAAAGAAACATGTCTATAGTTGATTGAGTCGATTATGTAATCTATATAGAATATCTTGTAAGAGCTCTATTGTTATTGTTATACAGAATATACATATATAGAGTAATGATCATAATCAAAGTTTTAAAATGCAAAAGTAAAGATGGAAAAATAAATATACAAAATATCTGAATTATATTTATTCGATGTACCAGAGTATCTCACGGAAACTCATTGTGGTGGAGGTAGCAGAAATCCTAACAAAGATGTATGGCCATGATTTCCCATTGTTGTCATGAGGCCTTAGTGTATTTTTCCTGTCATGTCAACATTTGTACCAACAGAAAAGTTGTATGTCTATTCTAATTTATGTAGAACACTGTAAAAGGTGTCTATAAATTTAATTTTAACTTTTAAATCAAAGAAAAGAAAAGTTGTATGTCTATTCTAATTTATGTCGAACATCATAAAGGGGTATATAATTTTTTATTTTTTTAAATATTATTATTATTATTTTTTAAAATAAAGAAACCTCTTTATAGTTGGTTGAGTCGATTATATAATCTATATAGAATATCTTGTAAGAGCTCTATTGTTATTGTTATACAAAATATACACAATAATGATCATAAATAAAGTTTTAAAATGCAAAAACAAAGATGGAAAAATAAATATACAAAATATTTGCATTATATTTATTCTTATAATGTTAAGAATATGTTTTTAGTTATAAAATTTAAAAGTAAACAAAAAAAATTCTATTGAAGTTAATTATTAATCTGATAGGTTCTTTAAACAAATCTATAAGATTTCCACAATCCATTAACATGAATAAATTTTTTTTTTCTGGATTTGATTGTGTGAAGTTTTTTTACCATCAACGTTTCGGATCATACTACATGATCCATTATCAGGATGCAAGAGAACATGAAGAACAAAATAATTTTTACTGAATTTGATTGTGTGAAGTTTTTTTACCATCAACGTTTCGTTCTCTTGCATCCTGATGATGGATCATGTAGTATGATCCGAAACGTTGACGGTAAAATTTGTTCTTCATGTTCTCTTGCATCATGATGATGGATCATGTAGTATGATCCGAAACGTTGATGGTAAAAGAACTTCACACAATCAAATCCATAATTTTTTTTACTTAGGTTTCTAAAAACAAGGGATTTCAAGTTTGGAAAGCTCCAATTTACGTTGAAATATTGTCACCCTTCTTGTGTGCTTTTTTTTCCTTCGCACTTCGAACAAATGCATACACAATGACTCTTTTGGCAAGAAATTCCATTGCCATGTTAGGGATGCTCAAAATTAAAGCAAAGGAAATCAACTTTGAAATTATTTTTCTCCCTCAGTGTTGGACACTTTCTTATGTTAACTGTATGGGTTGCTATTAACAATCCTCGATTAAACATTACTCGTCACGACCTACAAGGATTCATACCTTTGACCAAGTTATGATATCACTTGTTAACTGCTAAGGTTGTCATTACACCAAAAGATCAACCTATTAATTCCTAATACAACCACTAGATTTATATAAGACTGTGAGGTTGGTTAGCCATGTGACAAATCCAATGAGGGACATTGGCCTATTGCCAACACCTTATTCACTGCTATGACCAAAAACCAACTTACTAGAGATATACATTAGTTCATCAACGTAATGCCTCACCAAGGGATCCAAAGAATTAACCTAGAATTTCACTAAGATTGGTAGCATTTTTTTCTTTAACATGAAAGTAAATACCACATATAACTTATGCATAATAATGGAAGCAATAGCAATGTCCATCTGAATGTAATCATAACATACATAACAGATTACATTCTTTAAGATCCCTTAACGTTGAATTACATCTAAACAACTAACATTAATGAATCCATCTAGTACAACATCCACATGAAATAATAATGATAAGTCCAATGTTCATACATCACATTTCAAATGCTCAATCATCCACTATACATGTCACAGGGTATGAAAAAGCTAAAAAGAATATACATATGTGAAATAAGATACATCATCCTATTCTAATCCATGATACATCAAAGTAAAGATAATCACATGATACACATGATACATCATCATAGAAGATATACATCCATCATAAAGATCAAACATAATAAACTAAGTGCACGGTTCCTCCCAACCGTAAATAGCATCATTAGACCATTGTGGATCCTAGCCATCCCTCCGTGCGTAACATTTCAAATCATCGAAGAGATCATCGGTATTAACATAGTAGGAATGTCACTCCTAACATATACTATATCATATGCAGGAAGTAATCTAACATGCAAATAAAAGCATAAGATAACATCATCTAACATATGCTAATCATCAATGAAAGGTTACATATCCACCATCATAAAGGACGCATCAACCACGATGTCTCAATGAATCTCAAATGATAAGAGTGAAAAAACACTACCACCCGACCGCGTGGTACCTAAGTGGTCCACTCCCACCGTGTTGAGGAGATAATCTCAAGTCCCAAACAGGCTATCAAAAACCACATAGCATAAATCTCTGTAAGTTTGGGAATCTTAAAAGTATACTAACTCAAAGGTTCCAGACACAAAATCCGACATCTAATCCCAGAGGCACACAATGACATGTAGGAACCTACTATGCAAGCGAAAAAGTGTCATCGCATTTATCACGTACAAGTTACCCTGACAGTTAGCTAAACTCCACGGGTCCATACTGATCTCATGCGGCCACTAGTATCCTCTCATACTAACGAGGCATACTATGGAATGCAAGGTCGCAACCATGCGTTCTCACTACTCCCATCCTAGTCTATACAAGCACTCAAGGCATGGGCGAGAACCAAAACACTTATCTTTTTAGGTTCATTCAGTTAGTATTAGGTGTGAATGTTTTCACTTATTAATCCAACTTACAATGAGTTACCCTGGCAGCCTCTTAGGGCCCCGACCCCCATTGCAAGCCACTTCCCGACACTACATGCAGATATCCTACCCTAAGCTCATGGAATCATAAATCTCAAAATCAAAAAAGATAATCCATAATAAAAATCATCAAATATGCATAAAAGCATCAAATCTCCATGAGCAAGCATCCATAGAAAATCATGATCACAACAGCTCTCTATTGGCAACTGAAGTATCACTGATAATAAAAAAGTATCCATTGGTTCTCAATAACCAAAATATCTCTGAATCGTATTGATCGAAGACTCCAAAATGGTCGAGTCAAGCATGTCACAACATGACATCATCAAGAATAAATCCACATTTCAGTCCCATCATGGCGACTAAAAAATAACCAAGGATAACTGATCGATGACCAAAAATGGTTAAGTCAAGTGTCTCATACATAAGAATCTCAACTATAACAATCAGTAATTACAACCAATACATAGAGCATTCCATCACATAACCATGGTTGGGTTTATAAAGGTCGAGATTAAACATCATCATGACATCACAATCACATAACCCCCAAGCCTCTGGTAGACATCCTATAACTGGTCAACACTAGTCAACCCAAAAACCCAAAATAATAGCATAAAGAATACACAATGCAAACACATGTTTTGGTTTTGCTAAATTTACAAACTTGAATTTAAATGTAAAGGTCTCAGTTTACGTTTTCCAATTTAAATATCAAGTGGAGAAATTTCACGTTTTACTTAACCCATGTATTGTATTGACAGATAAAAGTTTCTCCCCAAAAACCGTTAGACTCAATTTTCTAAATGTTCTAAATGTCTTTTGTATACACATTTTGCTGATAATGACCCCCATCATTTTCAAAATAATAATTGAAATTCTTTTCATATTCCTCTTTCCAAATTAAAAGATTTAATTGATCCTATATTGCTCAACATTATAAAATAATTTGTTATTAAAGAATCACTCTTTAAATTCCAATCATCTATCAATATATTAATTAATTATTATTAATAATATATATATATATATATACTTATACATATATATACTTATATATATTTATACATATATATACTTATATATATATATATATATATATATATATATATATATATATAAATATATAAATACATATACATATATAATTATTAATTTACAAAACGAATTATATAAAAAATTGAATTAATAAAACATATGATAATCGCATAGTACACACGGCGAGTTTAATAACCGCCGGTCACAACATATATATATGACCTGCGGATCACAGGGTACACTGCGGTCGTAGGTACACTGCAGACTGCAGGTACTCTGCGGTACCGCAGTCCGCGTAGGCATTGCTGTCGGCGGGGGTGGGGAAATAAGTCCCTTTCGCCCATTCCAAAATTTACTTATTATTATTTTTATATTGCATTTTTTTAAAAAAACGCTTCCCTCCAATGTAAATTGTGATGCGTTTAACATTCGCTCGCTACGAAATATATGTCATTCGACTTTTAATTAAATATATATGTATATATACATATGTATGTATATATATAAGTATATATGTATATATATATGTGTGTGTGTGTGTGTGTGTGTGTGTGTGTGTGTGTGTGTGTGTGTGTGTGTGTGTGTGTGTGTGTGTGTGTGTGTGTGTGTGTGTATGTAGTTTAATCAAATATCACATCATATAGATACACACACACACACACACACATATGCATATATGTATTCATATTTAAAAATATAAACATATATATACACAATATATAAATTCCAATTTTCAAAATTTTTCTATAAACTTTTGATCTCAAAATTTAGTCAATAGTTTATCTAATGGTTTGGCTACAATTTAATCCCTAGCCCCGTGTTCTTTTCTATGCATATAAGATTTTCAAATAAATTTAACTACCCATATTGAGAATGCATACAATAAAAATAAGAAAATCCTTAGAAGACATATGGAAGACACGAAGAAGACAGTGAATGCAAGATGCGGAAATAGCATAAGTAAAATCACAAGAATCTACCCGGATTCTGATGCTAATTCGCTCTTCCTCAGAAAGCTCGCAGAGCAAGCTCCTCCCTCCTTCAGAGTTCTCGAGTCCTCCAATGCTCCAATTGCTCTCACTATCTCTAAGCTTCTAGGAATGCCTGAATATAAAGAGCTCTCAGGAAACCTCTAGAATGCTTTTAGAAACAGCTAGAAGGTGTCACCAACTAAGCATGGGTCTTTTCCAACCTTCTAGATGAGCCATAGGGTTGTAGACACCATGTGCTTAATTGATGCACTAACCCCCGCGTTGTTGACATATGAGAAAAGAAAAGGTGCGTTAATTCCCATGCAAGCTTATAACTCCAATTTACTTTTTTATATAATTTCTATTTAAATATTTATAACTTTCATTTTAATTTTTTATAACTTTTATTATTATTATTTATTTATTACTTTATTATTATTTTATAATTATTATTAATTTTAATTTTTAATTTTCTTTTATTTAATTCCTTTTTCCTCAATTAATTCTCATTTAATTAATTATAAACAAAATATCAAATATCATGATATTTTATATTAATTTTCTCAAATAATTAATTAATTAAATCTATTTATTAAGACTTAATTAATAGAAAATTCACCATAGACCTCCAAGATAAAATATGAAAACCCATCATAGAGCAATTCACACAAAATCAGTCTAAAGGGTTAAAAATATGAATTATGTCATCCGACACATTCGATAGGTAAAATATCTAGATACTTGTCCTACCTCACTAGGACAATTGGCTTAAGGGTTTGGGATTTGGACTTGAGAATTTATCTTCCTTCTCTAATCATTGAGATAGTATAATAGGGTACGCTCATCTTGGCAATTCAGGAAAGTCGATACCCGATACCTGCAACCTACAGAAAAACCATGCATGTACATACAATATATATAATGCTAAGCTAAACAGACAATGACAAGAAGTGGTGCATCGTGTAGATCCCAACTAAGCAGGTGACTACGACTCCCTTCCTTAACCATATCAGAAACGCCATACAATAAGAAAACACACACACCATACACATGCAAGTATGGGGTAAGTATCCATAATAAAACACATGAGCTAATAAACCATCTAACTAATCATCAACAATAACTGAAAGCAATATAATGATCATCATGCATACATGAAATGTAAAGTCTAAATGATCTCATCATATAACCACTAAATCCATAACATAATGTCTGATAGTCTTAAAACAATACTACTAATCCATCAACATAAAACTAGTCCAACATAGTCTGATAATAATAGCAACAATGTCCGAAAAAGATGTGAACGAGGGCAGGCACTACAATCAAAGTCAAAAGCTTGTACCTTATTTCCTAAACCATTGCATATATTTAGTATGTAGTCTAGGAAAAGTACAAGCATTCCTTTCCTTTTGTAGTTGAATGATTCAAAAAGAAAGCATATATACTAATTTATGATCTATATTTGGAAATAGAATATGTTTCTCCACTTTTCTGACAAATCCTTCTTTCTAAGTAATCTTATTTTTAAGAAATCTTCTTAAATGAGTTTTTTAAATAACTGCCATTTGAGGCCCTTGAAGAATCCAATAGGTAATATATCTTGTGTTGAAGAATAGGTAAGATTTGCATCTCTTACTTGTATTTTCTACTTTGTAGATTTTAATTGATTTTCATAACACTATAGTTATGTTTTCATATTTTACTCCTCGTCCCTCATTCTAATTGTCTCTGAATCTTCATAGAATTGATCTAGACTATACTCAATCAACATGCAATTTGCAGAAGCTCATTGAAGCACAAAACTAGGCTAGCAAAAATTGTTAATGCTCATGCGAAGCCAATAAAATAGAGGTTGTAGGATTACCATATTTTCTTGATCTCTGCCTTTAATTTTTTTAAAAAAGTTTTCTTAACCTAGAATAGGTCTGCAAGGGAAGTTGAGGTTCCAATGAAGCTAATGGGTGGGCAAAGGATGAAGAAACAAGAAACACAATGTGTTGTGGCACAACAATATCTAATTTTTTATTTGCATTGTTACAAATGAAATGATTACATAGTGCCTCTCTATAGGAAATTCATATTACTCTAGAAATTTTTGACTTTAGTTAATATGGATAAATATTTGCAATATTCTAGAAACTACTATGACTAACAAAAAAATGAAAAATAAATTAATAATACTTACAAATGGACACTGGTAGAAATTAATAGAACTCTCTAAAACTCCCCCCCAATCCCCCCCATTTTCTACTACTAATCAATAATTACATTAATATTTACAATGCTAAAACTTCTCTCGAGTGAAGTGTTACCTAGTGTCAATATGCTTTGTCCTCTTGTGAAATACACGATTCTTTGAAAGTGCAGTAACATACTTGCTATCAAAATAGATTGTAGTAGGCCCTTCTTGATCTTGTATTAGATCCATCAAAACACTACACATCCATACTAATTGGCATGCTATTGTTCTACTTGCTACATAATCTACTTTAACTGATGAAATTGTCACTATAGGTTGCTTCTTTGATGCCCATGCCACAATACTTGTCCCAAGATGAAATGATATCCAAATATGCTCCTATCCCAAATATTCCTTGCAAAATCACTATCTCTATATCCAACCAATTGAAAATCATCTTAAGTAGAATACAATATGCCATGATTCATAATTCTTGCATTATACCTCAATATTCTCTTTCCTACAGGTGTGAATGTGAACTTAGGTGAATCCATGACTCTAGAAATTAGCTCTCTCCATACATAATATCTACCTAGTTGTTGTGAGATACATCAAACTACCAACCAATTTTATGATTATAGTTGAATCAAGGTCTTTCTCATTATCTTATGTACTTAGTTTTGTGCCTACTACCATAGGTGTAGTGTAAACTGGACTACAATTTATCATTCTAAACCTTTTCAAAATATCCTTTGCTTATTTACTTTCACAAATGAAAATGCCCTTATCATTTTGTGTAACTTCAATTCCAAGAAAACATTTCGTCAAACCCCAATTTGTCATCTCACATTCTTTCATTCATTGCAAATCTAAACATGTCAATAGAAAGATTAAGGTCTGTAAAGATCAATCATCAGCATACAATTTCCCTTTACTTGTTTGGTAGGTTGGAGATCATATGGGGTGAGGATTGCTTGGAGTTCAAGCTAGAAAATAACTACAACTATTAGGCAATCAAGCACCCCACTCTATTCAACAATGGGAAATTTGAAGAGATCATAGAAATTCCCCTCTTTTTAAACATCTTTTCCAAAGAAATTCTATTACATCAAATATACCGTAGTGATAGAACTATGCATGACTCTTAGTTGGCCTCCAAGTCCATAGTAGAAGACTACCAATTCACATAGGTTTTATTTTTCCTAACATTTCAAATTTCCTCTTCTTCTAACATGGCATCCTAGGTCAAGTTTCAAAGATCTTTCCTTTTATTATTAAAGTGGTATATAGACATGTCACTAGGTGATTTCCCCAAGATATCATCATCTCTAGTGTTAACACCATCTTTGTCCTCTAACACTTCATCATAGCCCACCAATTGTTTCCCTTTTCCTTTATCTAATGAGAAACCAAATAATCTGTTGGACCTTCTAGGGTTCAAACCTCACCATTTCTATCCTCATCATAAGATTCAACTCTCAAAGTAGATTCTCAAGTAGTTGAAAAATAATGGATGATAATCACATATTTAATCCTCTTGGATCTATTTTGTATACATTATTGATCCCTCCATTCACATAAAAACCTGAAACAACTTTAAGTCTATTAAATTTGTAAATTGATAGGGTAAATGCATTGCTTGACCCAATACCCAATGCCTCAAGGAAATGCAATTTCATGGAAACCCACAATAATAAGATATGCAAAAAATGAGATTTTTTTAAATAAATGTTTTACTCTATTCTTGAAAAATGTTTAGACACTAGATAAATCTTATAAATATATTAATTTCAACATTGAAGCCATTTTTGCCATTTCCTATAATTGATAGTGATTACATTGTAGATTATGTAGCTGGGAGGTATTGAAACTATGAAACCCTTTAAATAGAAATATTGATCTTTGTACCAAGATAAAAGCACAAACTCGTGTCACCCTTTTGTAAAGGAAAAAACTAACAAAAGTACAATTGTTCACCTTTAATGACACAAAATTGTCATTATTATTTTGAATTTGGAAATGAAGTAAACCAATGAAATGTGTAGAAATGGATGAAGTTTAGGATTATAATTTTTAATAATTATTTGGAATAAGAATTGATATATTTTCCTAATTTTTATAGATAATTTTATAGGTGCTAAAAAAAGCTAAAAATTAGGGGTCTAGTTCCCACCACAAAACTATATAGAAATAAACTTATTTCCCTTTGATCTCAAACTATGTTATAGATAACATATATATCTAGAACAATAAAAAATAAAAATTGGCTTTAGACTTATATTTTCTCTTTGATGAGGATTGAAATCTCAACTCACCTTAAATCGATAGTTTTCATCTCCCACCACATTTTTCAAAACAAATCTATTTTATCTAGGAGAAAAATTATACATTCTAGAAGAGGACTCTGTTCTCTAGAATGTCATATAATTTTTAGATTTTTTTGATATGATCTAATTTTCTTTCTTTCTCAAAACTGACATCTTTTCAAGCGTTAAAATACGAGGTTGTAGAATTTTTTAATTACAATATATACTATATCTAATTAAAACACTACAAACTCTATATGAGAATATTCTTGACTCCGAGCACTATAAAATGATGTTGACATATTATTAAAAAATATCATAAAAAATAGTTAGAATGATTCAAATGCCACTTTTCTGAAATAATTTTATTTCTTTAGTAATTGGATACAGACTTGTATAAAACATGCATTTAATAGACATTTCCAATTGGAAAAGTGTGTGACCATATATAACTTAACTAGAATGAATTTATCTAGATCATGTGTTTAAAAAAATAGATTTTTAAATAGAAATACTCAAATTCAATCGTTCTGATAAGTCAGCCTAAAATTTGATACAACTTTGTACTTTTATCCACCATCCCTTCATTAACATTCAAGGTTTAGTTAGGACAATACATATTTCTTAGAAGTATTATTTTTCAAAAAAAGTTGTCATGTCTTATGTAGAGTAGATGCTTATAATTGTTTGTTAGAGGATTTTGGTCCTTGGATCATCATATTTGCTAATTATAATATTTTTTTTGTTGTTTAGAGAAGATCAATAAACTAATTTTCTAATTTTTTTTTTTTTGGGGTAAATGACAAATGCCTTATATTTATTATATTTTACAATCATTTAACATCTTGTTTTTGCCCCGTTCAAAGTGCATAGACCGAGGGAAAAAGAATGGGGAAGAAAAACCCTAGTATTTCCTGGGACCATAGTCCTATTCTAGAAAGTACATCTGCCACTTAGATTTTGGATTCTGTACAAGGCATACCTTCTTTTTTTCAAAGTTGAAATTTATAATTATGTAGAGTACATAATTATAATTATTTGTTAGGATCAATATTTATACACACATTTTTCTCCTTGGATCATCATATTTTCTAATTATTATATTAGTTTTATTGTTTAAAAAAGTTTGATAAACTAATTTAAAAAAAAAAATTAATAGGAGTAAATAGTTATTTTTAATCAATATTTATTAGCAATAGTTTATAATCCATTTCTCCATACTCTATTTAGTATATTATATTTGTAGTGAATTTGATTTAAAACATTATTAATTCTTTGACATCTAATGGAGTTTAATTAATTGAAATAATAGTGTCTCTAATTACATCATTTTCTTTTATTTCTAGAATTTTAATTTTAATTTTCGTTAATCATGGATCTATAAAGTAAAGATTCTATCATTAGAAAAATGTCATTTCCAAACAAATAATTGATCATTCTATGAGTACCCTAAATAAAGGGAACTATAATTGTTGGCAAGGTAACCACCTAAAACATCTTGAAAGTGGCTTCATATCTTGCCTTCTATCTATGAGATTGTGCTTAAACTGTGCACGACTAATTGAAAATAACACTTGGATACATATATGTTCATATCCTTTTATATATTGGAAGTAGTGGTTAATTTGTAATGAATTTAATACTCTGTGTTTCATTTCTACTATCAAGTTCCAATGAACTTTTAGCAACAATTTTTTTTGAGATGCATAGAGATATATACCGCTCTTCATTCATAAAAAATTATGCTATGGATAATTTTGTGCCCCTTAGTAATAGCGATGATCCTCAAATAACGATGATATAAAATATAAACTTCATTATTTGGCACATCTTGGTAGTTGTTAAGGATTCCCTTGATGCTCGACCTACTAATGTATATTCATGAGCATTTTAGCTTCTAGAAACGATAATACAGATTAAATGCTTCATCTTCTTTATCTACAACTCACTTCTTTAGGTAGTGGATTCCAACGTTCCAATGTTGATAGAATTATCTCCAAGCCTTCATATATTGATACATATTATGTGGATAGATATCATGCAATTTGACCAATATAGTTGGATGGCATTCATTGCGATCACAACATCTTAGTTTATAGTATGCCAGATTTGAAAGATATGGATGAGTACTTTTATATGTTTATTCAAATTTCAAGAACACAATTTATAACATCAATTTTCCTTTTGATAAAATCCCAGTCATATTCATTGTCACATTATGTTTATATTCAATGCTTATTCTTCACTCGCTAATACATAATCGTAGATTTTCATTTTATAATTTTTAAAATCAAGAATACACTTAAAACTCACATTGAACAAGAGACACAAAGCGTCATAGTTCCTGCCATATGTGTGGTGATTATATTGTTATGAAATAGTAAAGAAAATGATTGGTACATAATATGCTTATTTGTAGAAGAGAAAATTGCATTGAAAACACACTTGTTTGTTGTAGTAGTTTATTTTGAGAAATTTAAATTATAATTGCCTAGAGAGCTGAAAGCATTCACTTGAAATATGAAATCTAATGGTCTGGTATCTGTTATACATATAATCTTATTTTTATATTATATTGATTATTGTGGTTGTATATTTTAGTTTATATTTTTAAATATGATATAGCTTTTTTTAAATTTAATTTATGATTCTTATATTAAAAACTAGTTTAATATTTAATATTTATTTAAATGTAATATGAAATGTTAACTAAAAATTTATATCATAGTCATTAGAGAACCTATGTTGTTATCCTTTTTTCATTAGATTTTGTTTCAGCTAATTTTATTTTAAATTTTAATTCTACTTAAAATCAATATAAATTGAACAATAAAAAATAAATAAGTAAATTTTTATGATAACTTGTACTCTTATACTAAGTATTTTTAAATTGAAAAACCCATAATTATTTATATTATATTTTTACTATCCGTTTGTGTAATTAAATTAATTTTTAATATAATAATTATAAATCAAATTAAAAAACTAGATAATTAAAAATATATAAATTAATATACGTAATATAAAATTTATATAGATTACAAAAAAGTTATATATGTTTTAACAATATAAAAATATGTGTAAAGAACAAATTACGATAGCATTAGATTAGATTTGAAATTTGTAATCATAAAAACAATAAAATTAGATTTAAAGTTGAAAATAAAATACAAATTTTCACTAAATGAAATATATATAATATTAAAGTAAATATAATATAATATTAACTATAAAATAAAGCACAAAGTTGGTAGATTGGTAATACATCCTAAAGCAATGTTTTAAATTTATATGAACAAACCAGTTTTCCAAGTAATGTGGAAGAATTGTAGATTTTTGATTGTTTGTGGAATAAAAACCTTGATTTATCAAATTTTCTGCATGGCTAATTAAAAATTGACAAACACTCCAAGGATGGCAACTTGTACCAGTGTCTAATTCAATGGACCGATCAAAAGGTAGTTGAAATACAAGGCGATGAGATTAAGAGACAGATAACTTATATTAATGAATATTTAGCAACTTTTCTTCCAAGGATAAAAGGAATCATTAATGCACATTTAATTGGAATGGACATGTCATAGGGTTTACATTAAATGATAGTCGGGATAATATACTTGTCAACAGTTTCATGTTTTAATTTTTCATAATTTATGTTTGGAAAAATAATTTTTTTCCTTGCCTTTATGGATCACAGCCAATGAATTTTAAAAAAATAGTGTTATTATCATTTTAAAAATATGTTATAAATAATAAACTTTTGAATAGATTTTAAAATGAAAAAATTTACAATCTAATTGGTCAAATTAATGCTATATTAGCATCTTAATAGATGCATAAGTATTCCTGCCAACTAAAAACATAACCAACAAGAGCTATTGTGAGTTGGAGTCCCTACCTTTTGAAGAAATAGGCATCGGCATTAATTTAAACCTCATTTCTATAGGGGGTGGAGGGTCTTGGGGTGCTTGATACACCTTTATTAGCTACGCCCTACAATTCTATGGGTGCTTATACCCCTACTATTCTATGGTCTATTTGCAACGAAGGTGAAAAGTATCATAAATTAAATTGAACCTCTAGAAGGATTTTGAGAACATAAAACAAAACTATATTCTTATTGTTAAAATAGAAGTGAAAATTTAAATATAAATATATAAATATAAAAATATAAATCTAAGTGGATAAAGAACTATTTAAAAAAAAAAGTTTAGTAACTATTGCAAATTCATTTAAAAATCAACTTGATATAAGACAATAGATTTATCTCTGGATAAATAAATCTATTTTAAAATCTAAACTACATAATTAATATTATAGACTTATTTTCAAATGAACTTAAAATAAAAACCAATAGAGAAATCAATCTATCTTTACAAAAGTAGACTTACATAGTTAATACTACAAATTCAACAATTTAATATTCTATTAAAATTTTAATTTGCTTTCATTGAGAAGTCTAAAGGTGTGCAAAATTTTTAAAAAAAATAAAAAAGAATGCTTTGAACTTTCCTACAAGTTAACCAAATTTGCAATTTGGGAGTTTTTAATAAAATAATCAACTTGCCTGTAGAACGCCTTGTCAAACATTTAATTATGATCATACATGTCGCCTACACATTAATACATAGTTATTGTATTGTCTCTCATTTTTCCCTTTTTTCGATTCCGAAAAATTGACTTTTTCCCTAGGAAATTGGGTTACGACCAATGACAATTCAAAAATTTGAATACACAAATAAATTAAAAAAAAATGATTTAAGACCTTAGCTGCAAACTATAGGAAAAAATTAATACCGTTGGACGGAAGGTCCAGGGAGGGTCTATCAAGAACATTAGTTCCGTGCCTTATATAAAACAAGGACTGCAAAACATTAAACATTAATAATAATAATACTGATAAGTAGGAGATAATTTCCACAGCTAGTCAAATTGTGATATGAATATCAGGATTTAACTGTGTGATTTTGAGTCAAACTCAGGCTGGAGTAGTACTGGGATGGGTGACCTCCCGGGAAGTCCCGGTGCTTCACCCCTATGAGCATCACCTAGATCCAATGAGTGCTAAGTGTTCCATTTATTCTCATGAGAGATGGATTCATGTTGAATCACTACTCATGAAATATGGGTCATCGAGTTTGACTCAAAATCACACAGTTAAATCCTGATATTCATATCACAATTCGACTAGCTGTGGAAATTATCTCCTACTTATCAATTGATGAGCTTAAGGGGCTTTCTAATGAATGGTTCATAAGGCACAACACTTGGTGAAGGTTTTGCAAATGGGGTTGCAAGCTTTGGGTTTAACTAAGGAGGAAACTCCGTAGTTAAGCGCGCTCAGGCTGGAGTAGTACTGGGATGGGTGACCTCCCGAGAAGTCCCGGTGCTTCACCCCTATGAGCATCACCTAGATCCAATGAGTGCTAAGTGTTCCATTTATTCTCATGAGAGATGGATTCATGTTGAATCACTACTCATGAAATATGGGTCATCGAGTTTGACTCAAAATCACACAGTTAAATCCTGATATTCATATCACAATAATAATACTAATAATAAATGAACCATTTTATGTCATTCCCAACATTAATATTAAAGATTGCTTCATCTACTTCTAGATCCTTAAGTATAGAGTAAGCTTTAAATGATAGTAACATTCTTTATGGAGGATTACGCTACTCATCAATGTTGGCAAACATAGCCTTCAAACTGGGCCTGTGAGCCTTTTAGGAACCCTCCTACTTTGAGTAGGATAACTACGGGAATGGTTGGGAAATTAGTTGGAGAAACATTTAGATATTCAACTAGAAAATCAGACCTTAGCTTTTATTATTGAATTTATCGAGGCACCTTCCAGTAAGTGTAACATTTATAATAGTTCTAATGTCCGGCATGTACCGCAGAGGAAATGAGAGACACAGAAAATGCATTTCTAATACCATGCATACACGTTCCTTAAGGAAGGAGTGTACTGTGAGCTTTTATTAAATTTCAGAAAAGAACAGTAGGTGTATTGGTATTAACAGCTCGAAAGTCAGGAAGGTACATCAGAGGAATCGGAGTTATGGAGAATCACTAGTAAAAAGTGTGTCCAGTGGCCAAGGCTAATGAGGTGCGTTTAGGCCCCTACAATCTCTGGAATGGATCTAAAATATGGTATATTTTAGGTCTGCTAAAGAAATGGCTGAAATTGCAAGGAATGGGATGGCGTATTTTCAATTTTGCTGGGTAGGAATGGTAGCAGTCACAATGTTTTGGGCTGTGAAGGCTCGGATGCAGTCGAGATTGAGAGGGGCAACAGTGTGGCCGGTTCTGGGCGTGCTTCCCTCGTTGCTTCTTCACTTGGGCCACATATACGACTGGCTCACTCATCTCTTCATCGTCAACGGCGGAACATTCAGGATTCCGGGCCCTTGGAAATGCCGGGTGTTAACTGCCGACCCTGCAAACATTGATTACCTGCTCAAAACAAGGTACTACAACTTCGGCAAGGGCGAGATTTTCAAAGAGGCGTTTCGCGACATGTTCGGCAACTCAATTGTGGTGCAAGACGGTGACGCCTTCAAGCGCCTCAGCGTGTCTGTTGCCAAGGCGCTCTCCTCGCCCGCCTTCCGCGACTTTGTGTCCTCCGCCCTGCCCTCCGTGATTAACAAAAACCTTCTTCCCGTCTTCACCGACGCCTGTGAGAGAGCTGCCGTTATTGACCTCCAAGATGTCTTTCACCGCCTTGCTTTTCATAACATCTGTCTCTTCGGCGCTGGCGTGGAAGTCGATTGCCTCCAACCGGGTCTGCCCGAGTTTCGCTTCATCGAGGCATTTGGAGAGGCATTACAGTCGCTCATGTTTCGCCTGCTCGTCCCCCCGTTTTGCTGGAAAATCATGAGGTTCTTCAGTGTTTTCTCTGAGCGGCGGTTTCGCAAAGCCAGGGATTTCATCTACGGCTTTTCTATTCGAGCATGGCGGTCTCGGGGTAACAGGGACAGTGCTCCCGAGGCTGACGTCGCCTCGGCCTTCTTTCGGTACGAGGGGGAAAGCGGGCGGTTTTATTCCGAGCAAAGAGTGCACGAGTTGTTTGTCAACCTCATTTTAGCCGGCAAGGACACCGTCATGGCGGGGCTCACATGGTTCTTCTGGCTCGTAGCGATGAATCCCCGCGTTGAAGGTGAGATTTTGGCAGAGCTCCGGGAGATTGTGAAGCAGAGGAAGAGTACTAGTCCGGAGGATGATCAGGACCCGTTTAGTTTTAGCTTGGAAGAAGTGAAGCGGATGGAATACCTGCACGCAGCACTTACGGAGTCTCTCCGGTTGTACCCGCCGATTCCCATTGATTACCTGCACGCAGCGGAAGACGATGTTCTGCCCGACGGGACGCCCGTGGAGAAGGGCGCGCAGGTTTTTTACTCGATGTACTCCTCCGGCAGGCTGGAGAGCGTTTGGGGAAAAGACTGCCTGGAATTCAAGCCAGAAAGGTGGATGAAGAATGGTAGGTGTGTGAGGCAGTCCGATTCCTGCAAGTTCGTAGTGTTCAACGGAGGACCGAGACGCTGCTCGGGCGTAGAATTTGCGTACTGGCAGATGAAGTGGGCTGCGGCTTCCATTCTTTTTCGTTATTCTATAAAGATTGTTGACAAGCATCCCGTGCTCTCTGAATACGGGCTCACCCTTTTCATGAAGCATGGTTTGCTCGCAACAGTTCACCAAAGAGAAATGGCACTAGACTTAAATAGTTGAAGTTGACTTTGTTTTTTCAATCTTAATTTTTTCTTTAGACTTAAATAGTCGAACTTAATTTTTTCTTTAGTACTTAATATTTGAGAGTGGCCACTGAAAACGGCACTGGCTAAATAACCATGAAATTGCACCCGGCTAGCCAGTGCCTTCTCGAACCCGTTCCATTCAATTAAGTATCTGTACAAGCCGTGCCAGAAGCGGGCCTGCAAACTGCCGTCAATCAAAATACCAAATCTCAGAAATCAGTATTTACATAGGATCGGCTGTAAACAAGATAGAAAGAAGCTTGTTTTCTTAGGAGCTTTGCCGGCGACTTTTGCAAAGTGATTGATTTAGATAAATCAGTTTATCGAGTCCAAGATAAAATGTTTTGTAGTATTATTATTTTTTTTGGTAGAGATGTGTAATATGGTGTTTTCTAGTATTATTGTTTTTTTAAAAGATGTGTAATATGGTGTTTTCAGAGTTGTTTAGGGGAAGTATTTTTTTTATTTCTCTTTTATCTAATTAAACAAGAATAAAGATTAATTTTTTTACCATAAAAATATATGCTTATTAATAATAAATTAGTTTTATTATTTTGTGTTAAATATTATTTATAGCAAATTGTTTGGTTAAAGATTAAGTTTAATGATTTCACTTTTTTATCTTGTGATAAGAAAGTTTCACAATTTGATTATGGGGGTAGCTTTTTCAAGTAACTTGACTAAAGAATAAGAGCATCAATTATCAATAAAAATTAAACTGGTACAATTATATTATTAAATTTATCAGTTTTTAATCTAAGTTCTTAAATTTTTCTAATCAATATAATATATTATCTTCACATTGCTTAGTTACAATTTAATAATACGAAAATATACTATTATGAAAAAATAACATAATTTGATTGATTTAAATTGTGTATTTTAATCGCTAGTTAAACAAACTAATAAAATTTAATGTAATAAATTAGATTTATATTTTAATTTCAACAGTACAAATTTAATTATTTAATAATTATCAATAAATAGTTTGAAAATAAACAAATATTAATCTACTTATATATCATTTCTAAATAGAAAATGATAATTTAAATTTCAATGTCAAAAGTTTACTAAGTGTATAATTGTTGTGCTTAATGGAAATAGTTATCCATTTGATTTTTAATAAATATATATATGATTTTTTAATTAAAATTAAAAAGTAACATATGATATTTATAATGTCAATAGTTTATTAAGTATATAATTGTCCATAATAAATATCATATGTTACTTTTTAATTTTAATTAAAAAATTATATATATATTTATTAAAAATCAAATGGATAACTATAATAATAAGGACAATTGCATTACTTCAATTTTTTTTCTATAAGCATTTGAATCAATTTCTACAAAAAATTACTTAGCAATTTTATAACATGTAGCTATTAATGTCTTCTTAATCCTAGATTTTTCAATTAAGCTACTAGGTATTTTTTTAAAGAGTTTTTAAATGAATGTACTCTAATTAATGTCATTAGGCATTTTACAATGGTAGAATGGGGGAGCGGGATGGTGTGAGCGTGTCAATGTTAACTTTTATTCTTCTAGGTTAAATTTAACAACCATCTACATGTCAAAAGTTTAAATCTTATTATAAATAGAATATACTTTTACAAACAATTTAATAAATACCACATAAAATATCGATTTACATTATAATATTTGGAGATATAAATATCCATTTTTTAAGAAATTAAAATAAAAAGATTAAGTTAGTAAAAAATTAAATAAATAGAGATAAAGGAAATATAAATAATTTTAGATGTAGTAAATTAAATTATAATTATTTTGCAGTGGATATCTATCAGCATTTCATTAGATAGATTTATTTAAGATATCTATACTAGTATATAAAAACAAGTATTCAAAAGATTGGTATCATATCACATTCTTAGATTATTTCAGTTAAGTTTTTACAATCTATCATAAATTGAATGTACCCAATATAGATAAAAGTAAGAAATTTCACTAGATTGGTATCCTTTCACATTCTTACCATCAATTTTAAAATGAATATATTCTAATATAGATAAGTGCAATATTAGTATCTTACAACATTCTTAGATTATTTAATTAAAGTTCTTACAATCTATCTGATATCATATGATATTCTTAGATTATTTGAGTTAAATTTTTACAATCTATTTTTAAATGAATCTATTCTAATATAGATAAAAAAACAAATAATTCAAAGGATTGGTATCATATCACATTCATAAGAGACACATCAGCAACATATCTAGAGTGCAACGACGCGAAAAAAATAGTGAATTCCAATAAGAAGCCAAAAACCAAACATGGTGGTGCTCCACAAACCATTTTTGGTATCATAGTAAGCTGTCACCAAACTGTGCACAGACCATCTTATTCTGTTAGTGCTTTTGATTTGACTCTATTTCTTTTCATTTATTTATTCACATCCTAAACCCAAAGTTTTTCATAATACATCAATGAGCCAAATGTTTTTCATTAATGATTTAATGCAAAGTTCTTATCTAATTTTAAATTATTGTAATAAGTTAAAAATGTTTTCATGGATGTCTATTATGTCACAAAGTTTCTGTTTTGACGAGAATTAAAGATTATATAAAAGTACATTTAATATTTAAACTTAAAAATTGAATATTATCCATCCCAAACTTTTATAGTAATGTCTATTTATTGATTATAGTTGTAAAAATAAAATTAACTCTAGACTTAGTGAAAAACAAAGAAAATAAATAGTCTAGCCTTTTAATTGTGCAAGTAGGTGTCTACACCCTTCAATTATAAACACCCTTCAATTATAAGGACAATTGCATTACTTCAAACTTTTTTCTATAAGCATTTGATATCAATTTATAGAAATGGATTTTTTTAATTCTAAATTATTAAATTTTGCAATGCAAAACAAATTTCATCTAATTAGAAGCTATGATTATTTTTAGTTAAGCTATATATTACTATTGACACTAACATTGCAACTTTTTTAGGTTCAAATGCTATTTATATGATACAAGTAAGATTTTCATGGTAGAAAATTCAATAATTGATCACTTGATTTATGTCAAGTAGAATTGATTCATGAAAAAACAAGAAAAGAAAGAACAATTAAACTCATAATTTCTTTTTAAAAATAAAGAGTTACAACATGATGAAAAAAATTTCCATAACAAATGAATTCCACATCTTCTAGCAAAGATAGTTTAGTACTCAATAATCAATATCTAAAATATAATATATTATAATATTGTCCAAAAATGTGTTGACCGTGATCTTCTATATAAATATCATCAACATGTGATTATCCAAAAATATCTTGGTCATGATCCTCCATATAAATACCATCAACACCACCTATAGATAAATTGTGTTAGTTATAAAATTAATTTCTAAATCAAAGTCATGGAATTGATTATATTTAAATACAAAATTTTCTTACCATCTCCACTTTTCATTGTGTCTCTCATTGTTATTGCTTGGTTGAGATCAAGATAAAAAGGTAACACATGTTCTTGGGGGTTGTTATCATTTAAAACTGCAATAACATCCACATTCAAAGACCAAAACTTAACGTGTGCATTAAAGGCACAAAATCTATGAAAATGAATTTCATTATTTTATTACCTTTTGTAACTTGCATTGTGTCCATTATTGTTGTCTTGGGTGAGATATCTTCTTGAGTTTCTTGTCCACCATCTATCATTGCAACAACATTGCATGCTTAATACATTAAATCATATAAAATAAATATACAAACAAAAGAATCAAAATTTATTTATTGTTATTTTGTAATTTCATTACCATTTCTAGTTTGGATTGCATTTTCATGAGAAAAACTCACTCTAACTTCATCTTCATCAACCAATGGAGTAACATCATCTGTAATATAATAAAATAATCTTAGTTTGCTTCAAGGAAATTTAATAATCACTAAAACTCATTACCATAAACAACTTGTATTTCACTTGTAACCATTTGGTTCAAATCAATGGAGAAAGGCAATCGATGTCGTCGACTACTTTCTTGATCATTCAAACCTACAAAATGACATATGTTTATCACACACACACACACACACACACACACACACACACACACACACACACACACAAATTCTTATACAAATTACTAAAATGTTTTTGAATAAATATACTTACCTTTCTGCTTGATAACATCTCTTTCCTGTTGTATTGTTAGGCCTGATCGATTGATGACCTTCTTTTTCTTTTTCTTTCTAGATCCTACAGAGTGGAATTAAAAATTTTCATGTTCCTTAGCTCTTTCATTTGAGTTTTGAGTTTCGACACTAAGCTTTCGATGAGTAAAATGGCGTTTACGCATTTTACTTGGACTAAACCATGGTGTTAATTGTCTCATAGATAATTTCTCTGAGTCAAGGATTGATTTTAGTTTGGAAGATGAAGAAAAAGTTGCATGCATATATTTTTTAAATCTCCCAACACATTGACTAAACATGATTTTCTCATATTCTCTAGTCGGTAAAGTTTGAAGCAATGAAGTTATGTAGTCAACTGAATCTAGAAAGTCGTCATTGGAAGTATTAGATGATTTCCAACCATCTGTTATAGACATAACAATGACTAAGTTAAAAAAAATATTTTAGAATTGCTAATGTTTCATTATAAAATGATGGTTTTGAAGATTACCAGTACTTTGAGCTTCGGCAATGACAACTCCAAGCACATCTTGATCTTCTAGATGCATAGAACCATCTATAATTGGATAATAGTTAGTTAGTTTTAGAAACATGAAATTGTTTAATACTTTACTATAAGGATAAATTAACATTACCAATGACACCCTTTTCATGACAAGAACTCCATCTAACTTCATCACTGTCATCAACCACCGTAGTAACATCATCTATAATTTAATAAAAATAGTTTAGTCAACTGAATCTAGAAAGTCATTGTTGGAAGTATTAGATGATTTTCAACAATCGATAATAGAAATAAAAATGACTAAGTCAATTTTTAGAAATCTAAAATTATTCAATATTTAATTATAAGAATATTAACATTACCAATGGTACCAATTTCATGACAAGAGCTCCCTCTAACTCCATCATTTTCTTCAACCAATGTACTAACATAATCTGTAATTTGATATGATTAATTTAGTTAGTTTTGAAAATTACATAATAATAATTATAAATAACTATTAAGCTTAAATCAAAAATGAAACTTACCACCAACTTGATCTTGCTAGTTTATTTTGCTTCTCTTTAGACAATCTAAAATTTTCAGCACATGTTCGCACATATTTCCTCTTTTTGCCCACTGACAATCACATACATGTAAATCTGATCCAAATTTCCTAATGAAGTACCATTTTGTTGGATTGGTTTGACTTCTTACCTTATATGTATTAGGAAGAAGATCATGAGGATAGCAATCTGTATCAGCTATTGCTTTTGACCTCTCTAAAGCAGTTAGATAATATCTTTCCTTTTTAAAGTTAGTCAAGAATCCAAAGAACTGTAGATATCTTTTATTTCTATAGTATGGCTCTACTCTATGGAGAAGCGTATGAATAAGCCAATCCATTCTCCTTGTGCATTTCTTAGAAAGATCACTTAAATAGTGACTCTTAATATGAAAATGGTATGACTCTATAGCTCCATTAGTTTCTTGGTTTGCATGACAAAAACTTCAAAATTTTTTGGCCCACATCTCTACGCAAAAACATATGATGTCTAAGCTTACACTACATACAAATTAAAAGATATAAATGCATATTAAATAATTACATTTTGATTGACTTACCAATGCGTCTCTCATTTTGACACCAAGTTTTTTGAAAGTACTCAATAAATGTCTTCTCTTCTTTAAACTCCTCTATGAATTCTTTAATCAAATGACTGATCATGTCTACATTGTCACTCATTGCATACATGATTTCACCCAATCTTTCAAACATTTTTGCTCCAACATCTCTATTACTCGCAAACCTAGATTATAAAAATTATATCAGGATATGATATTTAAGCATATAATTTTTTGTATGCTTGAATTGAAATTTGACTTACCTATACACATTCTTTAACCATGCTCTACGCACATACCAAATGCATAAAAGTACTCGGCACTCAAAGGTTGATCTACAAGTTACAATATAAAAGTTAGTAATAATAATGACATTATAACAAAACTGAATTTTAAATGAAAAAATCATTCTTGTTAGAAAATCTATATTTTTACAAATGAAATAGCAAATAATTACACTCTTACAAATCTAAAGTAAGGTTGATAAAACCTGATTGCTTCAATCTCAGCACTAGCATCATCTATCATGAATGCGTTCACATGCCAATCTTCTTTTTGTGCTTTCCCTCTTTTGTAAACCTCTCTTAGCCATTCATTTATATCCTCAATTTTATTGCTTGAGGATATTGCCCATGCAACAGGTACACTGACTTCTTGCTCATTAAATGCAAGTAATGTATATAATTCATACTGCACACACACACACACACACACACACACACACACACACACACACACACACACACACACACACACACACACACACACACATATATAAGACACAATTAAATTAAAATCCACAAATGAAAATTAACATTGTTTTACTTACACTGTATTTATTTGTTGAAAACATGGAGTCCATTGCAATGATAGATTCATGTGAATGTTTCACCATCATTTCCCTCATCCATGGTGTCTGAATGCCTATGATAAATGGAATGTTTTCCAAATTATTTGGTGTTTTATAATAGAAAAAGTTATCCTTCTCCTCCACATGCCACAAACATACACTTTTCACATCATCTTCATTTTTTTGCGAATGTAGGGAACGCACTCTTTTCCATGCATTCAACACATCTTTTCTCAACAAGCATCTCTCTTATTCATCAACTTCTTGAGACCAAAATCTAAATAGTGTTGTTTGCATATTGTGTCAATCCCCACACCCATAAGTAATAGGGATTCTATATATGATTTGCACTCACTTGATAACCTTGGTGCAAAACTACTCCTTGGATCACCATAAGGGTCATCCTTTCCATGACAAAATTCACCACTTGCATCTTGATGGATATACTCATTATATGTAATAATAGCAACATCTTGTCTACCATACATGACTTTAACATGAAAGTGGGCTTGACAACCCTTTTTTTGAACAAACCTTCGCTTCCTTTTCTTTTCTACATTCTTATTTTCATCTGGATTTCTATCATCTTGAGGCCCAAAAGCACAATGATAACTATTTATACATGTACAAAAAAAATATATTAATTCACATTATTAAAAAAGGATGACATAACTAATTTGTTAAATCTAGAGACAAACCTTGAATATATCTTTGTGGCGTGGCCAGAAGGCTCTATCAAAATATGTTCATTGTGTCTTTTTCGTATAAAAGTTGTTTCTGTACCATCTAATAAACCTTCACCTTCCACAAAGTGAGGGAGTCTATGAAGAGGGATAGCGGCGCACAAGTCTATTTGTTGGTTATTATCAACTCCAATAGGTGTCCATTCAAGTTCATAACTTGAAAAATGATTTTCTTCATTTTGGGATGTCTTGCACATCTAGCTTGATAAGTGATTCCCATTTATTCCTTCTACCCATCCTGAATAATATCAAATTTGTTAGAGACCCTAGGTATATTGTTTAAAAATGTAGATTTTTTTATAGTGATGTCATTATATCTATATATTAATATCCTACAAAATATTCTAGGCATGGGCCCACTAGGTGAAGTTAATACATCTATTAAAGATACTTCAAAAAACTAACTAAATGTCATATTCTTTATGTAATTTGTAAAGTTATGAAGCTAATATGATCTATAAAATAGAATGAAAAATACTATAAAGGTTTTCTGAAGAAATCAATGCTTATGAAAAAATGTCAAGACCAAAGGATGACAACAAAATGTATAGTGATAAAACCTACATTGAGTTGAGTTAATGAAGATTTAATTTAAAATAGATGTTCATGAAGATGTTAGGATGATGATCAACCTAGAATACAAAACCTACCTTGAGTTGAGTTAATAAAGAATTAATTTACAATAGATGTTTATGAAGATGTTATGATGGTATAAGTTTATAACATATGACACATGGGTGATTTATGATACATATCTAGGGTAAAGGTTGTGTATACTGTATGATAGGGATATATGATAAAGATGTAAATAGTAGTCTAAATAAACACATGATAGAGACATGATTAAAAACCTATGTTTGAAAAGGAAAAAGTCACCATCTGTCTGCAAGTAGGGAGGTTGTAATCTAACATGACAAAAAAAAAAAAAAAGCTATAATAATTATTTAAGTAGGAGTGACTGCTAGTATGGACCCGATGAATGTATATCAATGGTGGAGTTAAAAAAATTAAGCAATTTAGAGATGGAGAATTTATTGTATTTCAATGGCAGAGTTAAAAAATTTAGGCATCTATTGATGGTTAATGGTAAGGATTATTGTGGAATGAAGTAACAAAACTGAAATAATAGAACCAATAGCAGAGACAAAACAATAACCAGTTCAGTGGTTTGGATTAAGAAGAGAAGTGGGTGAAGAAGAAGCATGGAATTCATGTCTCGGACTTAGTTAAATGTTCAAAAGTTTCAATTATGGAATATTTTTAACTACTTAGGGTGTTTGAAGAAAGAGCATCCTTGACTCATTGGAAATCTTGCATCATCCAAAAATATTTTCCTTTATGTTTTTGTTTCATTTTCATTTTGATACTTTTCTTTTTGTCTTGGTAGGTGATCGATCAAGCTGGCTTGCTATCTTATGCAATTTGTGTATGTTCTCAAAATATTTTTCAATCACGCACATAGTCCTAGAAAAGAAAATTTGGCAGCACTAAGGTTCTTAGTAATGGTCAACTTTGCAGCTTTTGCAATCTAGAGTGGGCGAAATCCAATCTTGGCATGCCAGGGTTTTGACATATTCCAAGAATTTAATCAATCGGAGATACTGAGGAGGTTCGACAAACCAACAAAAGACTACACCCGTGGGAATTTCCCCCACAAGGACATTTATATAGCGGTTGCTACTACCACGTCAAAAATGGCTATTACCACTTGAGGTACCATCCACGTGGTTGACCCAATAAAGGGAATGTCCACTGCGGTTTAACCCTCTCTAATCAAGGAAGACTCACAAAGTTGTACCACATGAGGACTTAGTTTGGATTTAAGGGTTCCAAGTTTTTGATGTGCCTAAAAGGGAACAGATCATACTCCTCTAGCCTCTTCACCTTACCTAAACATAGTAAACAAGATTCTTTGACACACTACTTTGAAATCATCTCACCAATTTTTTGGAAAATCTAACAACAAACACCACCAGTCTCAAAAGAGAAAGTACTAGTGGATGTTGAGGACAAACCCAAGCTGAATAATGAGACAATGACAAATATCCTTCCCTACCTACAAGGGGATCTGTCGTCAAGAGGAGCTTCACATGTAAAGAAAGAGAATGAAGCCCAGTCTCTCAAGATCTTCCAAATAGTGTTCATAGGGCCTAATTACTATGTGAAACATATATGCGTGAAAGCAAATCTAGATCCAATTTTAGAGCACCAAATGAAGTGTGAATCTATGAAAGCATATAAAAGCACTCAAGCCAAACAAATGAGATGTTCATTTTAGTTCCAAATCCAAGTGTTATAGAGATCCAGCAAAATACCTAGTAATCCTTGCAACACATTTTTCTCTATTGTAACTTTCATTTATGCTTGAACGCTCGCTCGCAACGAACAAAGCAACAAGCAAAATAAGAAAAACAAACAAACACAAGATATGCAATATATATACCAAAGCCAAGAGATATTCCTAGATTAGAGAGAGAATGAAAATTAAATGAAAAGGTGTGACCCACATAAGAGAATGTGCAATTAACATTTAATTAAGAGATGTGGAGTGTAAAACTCCATAAAAATTATAAGATGAGGGGTGCTTTTTTAAAATTTAAATGTATAATAATCCCTTTTCTTATAAAATAAAGTGTGTGACATTTATTTAATTATTATTTTTTAAAATAATAATTTTTGCACATAACATTAAGTGAGGAGGGGTTTTATTTAATCAAAAGGGAGCAAATTCTTTTAATTAAATAATACAAAAATCAAGATGATCCAACCATTTATTTAAAATTAATTAAATACATTAACTCCAATTTAATGAAGGAAATTGATGTAAAATAATAATGATTAATCAAATAATTCAAATAACTTAATTTCATGAAAGGAAATGGTGATCTAAATATCGATTCAAGCTTGAAATAACTTATGAAATAGGGGCACATAGTCAAATATAAAAAAAATAAAAATAAATAAATAAATAAATAAATAAATAAATAAATAAATAAATAAATAAATAAATATATATATATATATATATATATATATATATATATATATATATATATATATATATATATATATATATATATATATATATATCGTCAAATAATGTATGTTTCTACTGATGTGGAGTTAGATTCAATTGTTGTTGATATAATTGATGATCTACATGATTCTTCTTATTTGGATTTACATGATACTACTGATATGGTTCTCATATATAAATATTGTGATGATAAGTTGCATAAATTATTGGTAGATTACTATATAATTCATTTTATTCCTGTGAGTGAATATGTTGATTGGTTAGTTGTGATATGGAAGATTCTAGTGTTTTAGGGAATGAAACAAAGATGTTGGATTTACAAATCTATTCTATTGTCTTTGATGGATTTGAAGCCTTTGGCAAAGATGAAGATCAGTGTAACTATTTATTTTTGGATTAAAGAGTGGGACACACTTTTCTGTTTACCTCAAGAATCTAATACATAGGAGCATCTTGGGTTCTTAGTAGTTTGTTTGTTGTGCTCGACACTGTGTTCAATTTTTGTTCACTAACATTATTGGTAGCTACTTTGGTGAAGTGATCTTGGTTCTTTACGACATGCTTGGTGCTTTCTTTGGAGTTCTCAGTGGAGTTTGTAGTTCTCTTCACCAATGAGCTCAATCTCTATTTTATGATCCTTTTACCAAGTGGCCTCAAAACTTATCTTATTTTTCTTAGTGACTTCCTCATCAAGGGTTTTAACTTGAGTTATTTTTCTTATCTAGCTTGTGGCTTGATTTGGTCTAAGTGTTTATATAATCTTATAGGCCAAGTTGTGGGCACTGGCTAAATAGCCGAATATTTGCACCGGCCGTTAGCCAGTGCCATTACCTCTGTCCGTTAGTTGTCTATTTGAAACAAGACCCAAGTATTGCTGATAGTCCCGTATGGAAAGAAATTTTTTATATATATTTTTATTTATGCTGATCTCATTATGACTGCCGATGTGACTTTTGTAGGGGCTAATAATGTTACAGGGGGATTCATTTTTGCTATATTTTCAAATAGTGATAGCATTTAAAAAACATACAAAAGTCCAATTTAAAATGATAAAATATTGATATTAGTATAGTATAATTTATAATTATAAAAAATTGTAAATTAAATTTGAAGATACTTGAAATTATATATATAAACTACTTTTTTAATTTGAAATAATTTAATTAAATGAAATATATTTTAAAATGAAAGAATTTAATCTTATATAAAAATATTAAACTTAAATGAGTCTTAGTACATATTTTTTAATAAAAAATATTGATAAAATTTATTTTACAATCCAAATATTTGTTTACTTTTATACTAACATATATTTCTTTTAACAACTTAAAATTTGATTGATGTGTAATTTGTTTAATGATTTCCAAATAAAAAGAATATGTATAACAATAAGTCAAATTTATAATTTATATTTACAAAATTATCTCAAAAAAAATAAATAACAATATAATATAAAAATATATTAAATCTAAAATGGATTTCAATATAACTTTTCAGTATAATGAAAATATAATTTAAAATAGATTTCAATATATAAAGAACAAGTGTTACAATATGTTTTATAATTTATATATATATTGTTGATTTTATGTAAATATAAATTTGTTATTTGATAGTTTTTATTTAGTTAAGAATTTAAAATTTAAATTTTTTATTTTATATTTAGTTTGGATGAGTATTATATATAATTGTTGTGTTAGAATTGTTAATATATAAGAAGGAAACATGTTATATTAAATTAAATTTATAATATTTATGTAAATCTAAATTTATTTTAATGTATCAATTGTAATGTGCAAATAGAAATGATTTCACACTATTCCTCTATCTATTTTATAAATTATGTGAGAAAAACATTCATATAGACATAATGACATATTCTATAATGACATAAGGGAGATTGATAATCTCTAAAAATATAGGATCTATCTATATAATGCTAATCTTATGGCTATTTGCATTGTGGAGGTGTGAATAGGGACAAAGATTAGTTAGGTATGGAGACCTTTCTATCCTATGATTATGTGAATAGAGTAATACCATGTGATGTTTAAGTTTTTTTAATGTGATGTTTATGTTTTTTTATTTATCTACATAATAATAAGATTTTAATCTCAACAATAATAATTTAACATTTAAAGAGCTTATAACACAATGACTAAATAAATAAATAATTGCACATCAATTAACAAATATTTAAATATTTTTATTTTTATATATCTTTATATAAAGTTTATTTATTTATCTAACTTTTTATAAGTTATTTTGGTTGACTCTTACATTTATTCTTTTTATTTAAAATGATGATTGTTATATAAATTTGACTTATTGTTATACATATTCTTTTTATTTAGAAATCATTAAACAAATTACACATTAATCCGATTTTAAGTTGTTAACTAATGAAAAAATATATGTTAGTATAAAAGTAATCAAATATTTGAATTGTAAAATCGATTTTAACAATCATTTTTAATTAAAAAATACATACTAAGACTCATTTAAGTTTAATATTTTTATTATAAAATTTAAAAAATATTTGAAATATTATATATATTAACATAGTATTAAATATCTTAAAATTTTCCACTACCCTTTTATAAATTTATTAAGTACAGTACAGTTAACTAAGGAAGAAACGGTCGCTGGTAAAGCAAGAATTGTTTTGGAATTTGTTAATATTGTCTTGTATCTTTCAACTTTGTTTCAATTCTCTTAGTGTTTCTTTTTTTAGTCTATGCTCGCAGAGCGAGAAATAATATGTTTTGGACTGTTTCTATCTAATTATCTAAACATCTTAAAATATCATTCTCATACAGCCTAAAATTTGATGTATTTTATGCACTAGGTTATCTATTCTCATAAAGCAGACTGCCTTGTTTTTATTACATTAACTTAACAAATCTTATGTTTCTTGTAGAGAAGTAAACAAAAGGATATAGTTTTAAAAAAATTGACAAAAACACTATTAATTTAGTCTCTCTAACAATATAACGCCAACTCTCAAATAAACTTATGAACCATTCTGATGAAACAATTAAGCACTAGCTAAATAGCCAAGAAAATGCACTTGGCTAGCCAGTGCCGTTACATTTTCGTCCCGTCTTCCAATTCTCCGTACACAAGAGTGGGAAGGTGGGATCCACCAATTTCATCTTTCTACATTTTTAAAGTTGCCCTGCATGGGAAATAAGAAACATCGAGGTAGCTCGAGCTCCACGTGGGATCATAAATTATAAAAAATAAAAATAATAATAAAGATTTAAAACAATATAACTTATTACATGTAATAAGTTATAATGTTTTAAATCTTTATTATTATTTTAATTTTTTATTGTTTGAATTGAAGTAACATTTAAGAATTAAAATGTAAATTAATATTAACTTTAAACTTTTAAAAATAATAACTAAGCATTTATATTATCTATCTAATGAATTTTAAAATTAAAAATTGATATCCTTCTTAAATTTAATTTTAATATTATTTTTATCTTTAATATTAATTTAAAAAAATCAAAATTATATATAAGTGAATAATGTTTCAAATATTATAATTATAACTAATGAAGATTTATTGTAAAATATTAAAAAGTAAGAGTAGAAAGTAATTATCATAATTAAATAATATTCCTTGTTTAGAAATTTGATTAAGTTATTTTATTGAAATATTTTATTTATATTTATGTTAAAGGTAATTTAATGAACTATAATAAATTTATATAATCACAATTATTTTATTTATATTTGACTATAATAAATTTTAAGAAGTAAAAATGAGTAAAAATAACAATTTTAATAATCATTAAACAATAACTAAAACTTAAAAATTTGATAGAATTATATTGCTAATTAATAAATTTCATAAATACTTATTCATCAATGAATGTTGCTGTTGTCCGAATCTAGAATAAGCAATTCACCATTCGGAGACACCTCAATGTTATATGGCTCAATTCCAATCTTCCTTCCTTCAAGAACCGTTTCCACTACATACCCACTTTCAAACTGAAGAAAGCTCTAGTCTGAAATATACCATTGTGTTAGATCTATCACACCCCCAAATCAGGGCAAGGAACATTTTATTGATTTTATTGAATTCAATGGTTATTGTACAACATTGGCGATTCTTAACCACTTATTGCCTTAGAATTTGGGTTCTTTTATGCGCATAACATCTAATCTTGTAAGGGTCATTCTCAGGCGTCAATCAAGGCCCAAAATGCAAAACTTATTAGTCGTAATCTGTAATAGACACAACTCCTTAGTGAGCCCATCATCCATCCTTCTCCATGGAAGGATAAAAGACCACCGTCCAAGCCTAATGAGATGAACAAAATACAAATAAAGGAAATAAAGTACTGTTGAGAGCCGCTGAAATAGATCAAGGAAAGATATAATGGCCTTAAAAATAACAAAGAAAAACAAGCATTCTTCCCGCTTCTTTCTGTTCAGGAAGTTGGTGTAATATTGATGGCATTGATATCGCCAACATGGCATGCAAATCTATTTTTTCAGCCGATCCTATGTAAATACTAATTTCTGACATTTGGTATTTTGATCGACGGCAGTTTGCAGGCCTGCTTTTGGCATGATTAGTACGAATACTTAATTGAATGAAACAGGTTCGAGAAGGCACCGGCTAGCTGGGTGCAATTTCGTGGCTATTTAGCCAGTGCCACTGAAAACTCCTTGAGCAATGGAAGCTATTTTGTATGGTTGGCTTATGGCCTTCATTAAGAGTAGCATTGTTTTATACGATTGACATATGACCTTCATTAAAACTAGGATCTTTATGTTATGTTAGATAAACTGGCAATCACATCTTAATGTGCAATGTGTATTAAAGTATGGAAGGTGAGTATTTTTCATTTAGTGCACCCCCTCCCCCCTCCCCCTCTCTCCTTGTCTTAAATAATTATTCATAGTAATTTCAAAGAATATTACAAGCATCTTAAAGATAACGTTAATTAATTGGAAGTCATTTTTAAATATATTTTATATTATTATAGTTCATTTATATCATTCTTATATAAAAATAAATTAAAATTTTTTTTTAGAAATGCAAGTTCTTTAACATATGATTTGAAATCTATGTTACCCGAGGACACTTTTTCGTCAAAAATTGACCTCGTCCCCACATCCCCCATCCCAGAAACTCGAAAAATTTCAGAAACCTTTCCCTTGGCTGTCCCATAAAATTGTTTTAGTTTTGATAATTTGTTTGATTTCCACTCTCATGTGAACTCTAAAGTTGAATTATTTAACACAAACATTATATGTTAAGGTTCTATAATTTATATAAGCATGTGTTATCCATGTTTTTATATGAATGTTTAAAATTTCCCTATATATTTTAAAATTTCTCTACTTTTTATATAGTTGTTCCCATTGCCATCCCCTGCCTTGAGAAAAAAAAATCTGTCCCGAAAATCCATTTCCTTGTCCCCACTTCTCCCCATCCCGGAAACTTGGGGTAACATAGTTTGAAATAGTACAATAGATAAATGATTTTACTTTTTTTTTTTTTGGTTATGTAAATCTCCATATTTGTTAGCCATCTAATAATTATCATTAGCATCAACACTCACAAGCACCAAATTGACCAATGTGTTAGCCTGTTTGAGCACTAGAGACCTTAAAAGTGTGTCAAGCTCTAGCAACATCAAGTTTTTGTGAGCATCACAATCAAATCCCCATAACATCTCTGTGAGATATGTAATTTATCATTTTAGCACCCTTTTGTCTTCCCCTTTGGATCCATGCTCACTACTCAAAATATGTCCAACAACCATATCCTATGCCACCGAACAAGATGATGTTGAAAAAACAAAAGATACAAATTGATAAAAGATCACAAATAGAAAAAATGTATAGTCAAGATATTTTGCCTGGTCATCCATTCTCTACAGATTTTACCAACCATTTATCATCAAATTTACCTCATCCATCTCTTATGTAGTGTATCAACATTGCACGATGAACATGTGATTAAACAAATTAAGATAATAATATTTGCATTTACTATTTTAATGGAAAAGGTTGGTATTTTGTGTAACCATTAGTTACAAAAGTGTAAGAATTCTAGTTTCATGTAAATGTCAATAGTGTATTTAAAGTTCTCATCCTAAGACATTTTCCATAAGAGAGATTTTAGTGATAAAAAGAATATTTTGATAAAGCATTGACAAATTAAAACCTATAGATCTCTTTCTTTGCTATCTGTAACATTTTATGCACATCCATCACCTATTCCCACACACAAAAAAGAAGGGATTTTTTTTTTGTATAAAGGGGTTTTTGGAGTTCAAACCTTGATTAAAAAAATTAACCTTGAAATAAAAATAAATTGAACTTGAATTTAAAGTACATTGTTCGATAACAAATGCTAAATCTAATAATAGAGCACAAAGCTGTGTCACCTTTCACACTAACTTATCAAAATGACTAAATTTGAGTATTTCTATCTAAAGATCAATTTTGTTCAAACATATGATCTAGATAAATTCATTTATCTAAGCTATATATGGTCTCACACTTTTCCAATTGGAAATGTCTATTAAATGCATATTTTATAGTAGTTAATATCCAATTACTAAATAAATAAAACTATTGCAAAAAATTGACGTTTCAATGGATTGTACTATTTTTTATGATATTTTTTAAGAACATATAAACACTATTTTATAGAGCTCAAATTCAAGAATATTCTCATATAGAGCTATAGTATTTTAATTAGATAATATTGTAATTAAAAATTCTACAAGCACATATTTTAACACTTGAAAAGATGTCAATTTTGAGAAAGAAAAAAATTAAATGATATAATTTAAAAAATAATAATTATATGACGTTCTAGAGGAAAGAGTCCTCTTCTAGAATGTAGAATTTATCTTCTGGTTCGACTATATTTGTTTTGAAAAATGTAGTGCGAGATGAAAACTATTAATTTCAGGTGAGTTAAAATTTGAATCATTATAAAAGAGAAAATATAGGTGTAAAGTCATTTTTAAATTTTTGATTGTTCTAGCTATATATGTTATCTATGACATAATCTAAGATTAAAGGGAATTTTTTTTTTCCATATAATTTTGTGGTGGGAACTAGACCCCTAATTTTCAACGTTTTCCATCAACTAAAAAATTATCTATAACAAGAGCTCTTTATGAGCTTGAGTCCTTGCCTTTTGGGATATCATCTTGGAATGTTTATGTGGAAGTTTAGTGTTCCAAGATTTTTCAAGATGACTTCATGTCTTTTTTTTTCTTCTTTTCTTCTACCTCTTACATTTATGATTTCAAAGTAATATTAATGTCTATAAGTGATATTTAACATATATCAAGATGTCACAAGAGAATTATAATATGTATCAATTGGTTATAGAGATTAAAATTTATAAAATATTGATAACTTATATATTTATATTTAATTCTATATATTACTTATATTTGTATTTAATTGGAAAACTTAAAACATCAAGTGAGATATTATTGAAATTGTAGTTGACAACAAAAAAATTTAAAATCTTATAGTTTTCACTAACAATTTATCTCAATGTTTTTCGTACTGTAATAGTTCTAAAATTCTCTTACAATTTAAAATTTTTGAAAATTAAAGAATTCAAATGTTTAAATTTAAAATGCTATTAAAATAATAATTGACAACATAAATGATTATAAATTTTAAAAATTGCTTTTTCTATCATCATGTTTTGGGAAAAAACTACAATTCTATATTTTTTAATTTTAAAATAGCCTAAAATCATAAATCTTTTGTAATTAACATTTTCCCTCTAATACTATAATGACCCTTACCAACAAGCCACTAAAAAAACCCTAAATTTAATACACTGCTAAAAGTATATTGCTGAATAAAAGAAATTGTTCTACTTAAATAACTGATGTAAATAGCGCCAATGTATTCATTTAATGATAACCAAGTGTTTTTACATATGATATGCAATTTTTAGCACTGAAACATTACAACATGGCACATTACAAACAAACCCTAACTGGCTGAATTCAACTGAGAACTTGTTACAACTACAAATTGAAATGAAGAACTTGGATTGATCAAATGCTGGAGACTGAATGCTGAAGATGATATGATGAAAGTGCAACTCCAATTGAAACTCCAAACTAGCAATTAATCACAAGTGAAAGGACTAAAATATCCTTCCCATAGCTACAATAATTCAGGTGATCTTTCACACCCTCAAAATTGCGTACTAATTGAGATTTTTCGTTCTCAATGGCCAATTGTGACTACTTGCAAAAACCCTAGGCTCCACAACACACATCAGCAAATATCAATAATGAATCTCGATGATAGGCAATGAGCCCTCAATGCCTATTTATTCTTTTTTCCTTGATAGGTCGACCTCCTTTTTAATTTTTCTCTACTTCTTCTAGCAACCTCTAGAACATTATTTTATTTAATGACTTTATAAAATATATCACTTTATTAAATTAATTAAATATAAAGTTACCTTGTAATATATTTTTTAATTGATAACTTTATAAAATAATTAACTCCTCCAAAATGGGGACATTATAGGTCTGCCCCTCCTAAAATTGCTTGGCCTCAAGCAATCTTAATGCTGGATGCTGCAAAATCACTTCTCCCTCCCAAGTAGCATCTTCAACAGGTAAATATTTTCACTTAACTAGATACTCTCCAATTACTCTATTGCGAAGCTGCTTCTCTCTACTATCCAAAATGGATTCTGGCACTAAGATCAATTTCCCCTCATCATCCAAGGGAGGTAATAATGCAGAAGGCATCACATTCTGACCCAATGCCTTTTTGAGGCGTGATACATGAAACACATTGTGCACTCTACTATTTGTGGGAAGCTCCAACTCATAAGCCACCTCACCAACTCGTCTAATGATCCTGAATGGTCCATAATAGCGTGGCTTGAGTTTCTCTGCATGAGAGTGGACTACTTATATGGCTGCAACATGAGGTAAACCATATCATTTACCTCAAAACTACACTCAATCCTCTTCTTGTCTGCATACTACTTTTGCTGGTTCTGAGCTCTAGCAATGTTGTCTCTGAGAGTAGTAACTATATCATTACTTTCCTATAATAGTTCACTTGCACGGGGTACCCGAATATCTCCCAACAATAAATCTAAGAAACTAGGTGCCTCATAACCGTAAAGTGCCATGAAGGGTGTCATTTGTATAGTCATATGGTATGTAGTATTGTAACAATGCTCACAGAGATACACCCATCTGATCCAAGCTCGCAGTTGATCTACCACATAATTCCTCAAATACCCTTCCACCCATTTGTTTACCATCTTCGTTTGACCATTAGTCTATGGGTGATAACTGGTACTAGGTGTAAGCGTAGTGCCACACAACCGAAATACCTCCTACTAAAAGTGACTCATGAAGCGGCTATCCCTGTCACTCACAATGCTTCGAGGGAAACCATGTAATCTGAAAACCTCCTTGAAGAAGACCTCTACCACCTGAGTTGCTGAGTATGTAGTAGCGATAGGGAAGAAGTGAGCATATTTTGTCAGCCTATCCACCACCACATAGATACAATCGCACCCCTGGGCCCTGGGCAAGCCTATGATAAAATCCATAGAGATGCACTCTCACTTCCTGTCAGGAATAGGAAGTGGATGTAGGAGCCCTGCTGGATAAGTGTGCTCTTGTTTGTTCTGCTAGAAAACACGACATTCACGCACATACTACAAAAAATCAGCCTTAAGTCCCTTCCAAGTGAACCGCTCCCATACTAACCTGTAAGTCTTGAAATACCTAGGATGGCTTGCTGTAGGTGAATTATGGAATGCTCTCAAAATCAACTACTTCACTTTCGATCCTAGGACTAAGTAAATCCTATTCTTGTAAATGATCAAATCATCTATGAGAGTGTACCTGGTGTCGATCATTGTTCCCTCCACTATATCAGAGGCCCATGTGTCTTTGGCATATTTTGCTACAATCAAGTGTCACCAATCCTTTGATATTTGAATCATAAAACTAAGGTGTGGCCTACGGGATAAAGCATTTGCAAAAATATTCTATGTCCCCTTAACATATGTGATATCAAAATCATAGGCTTGTAACTTACTCACCCACTTCTGCTGACGATCATTCAGGTCCCACTGTCCCAAAAAGTGCCTCAAACTATTATGATTAGTTCTAATACAAAATTTGCTGCCCACAAGATAATGTCTGAATTTGGCCAAGGCATGCATGATGGCCAACATCTCCTTATCATATATGTTGAATGATCTCTTGGGCCCTATGAGTTTCCTACTATCATAAGCTATAGGATGCTTGTGTACAACACCAACTCCCTCTCCAAAAGCATCACATTGAAGCTCAAATGGCTTCATGAAAATTAGGCAATGCTAATACTGGGCATGTAGTCATTATTTCCTTGAACCGCATAAAACTGTCTTGTGCCTCTCGAGTCCAGAAAAATCTCCCTTTCTTCAACAAATCTATCATGGGTGCTGCATGTCGTGAGTAACCACTGACAAACCTGTGATAGAATCCACATAGACCAAGGAACTCCCTTAACTATGTAAGGTTCTCTGGTGGTGGCCAATCAATAATAGCGCAGATCTTTTCAGGATCCATTCACACTCCTTCTGCACTAATGCTGTGTCCAAGATACAATAGTTCTGTCATCCCCAAATCACATTTGGACTCCTTAGCATACAAGGACTCCCTTTATAAAATGCTCAATACCATCTCCAAGTGCTCTAAATGTTCCTACCATGTCTTTCTATAGATCAAAATATCATCAAAGAACACCAGCAAAAATTTCTTCAACTGATGGTGGAATACCTTGTTCATTGTGGATTGAAAAGTGGCAGGTGCATTAGTCAAACCAAAAGGCATGACTACAAGCTTGAAGTGCCCACAATGACATCTAAAAGCAGTTTCTCAATATCCCGTTCTCGCACTCTAATATGGTGATAGCCTGATCTCAAATCAATTTTTATGAAATAACAAGCCCCATACAATTTGTCTATCAACTCATCAATGTGTGGGATATGATACCTGTTCTTTATAGTTCTCTTATTCAACACCCTGTAATCAATACATATTCATAGAGTACCATCCTTCTTTTTTACCAAAACAATAAAAGATGCAAAAAGTGACTTACTTGGTCTGATGTGTCCCATTGCTAGCAACTCCTTGATGGTCCTCTCGATCTCATCTTTGAGTCATTTTGGGTGCTGGTATGGTGTGATCATGATAGGCTTAGGGCCTTCCTCTAGCTTGATAATGTGCTCAATGCCTCTGTCTGGTGGCCTGCCTAGTGGAATCTCATTGAATACCTTCTCATACTTGATTCTCAATTTTTGAATATCTAGATGATATTCAGTCTTATGTTGCTCCTCTTGGATAGGCATCAAGGCACATATTGCCACCCACTCTATATTATTATGCCTAGCTAATCTCTCCAACTGCCTAAATGAGATAGTCCTGACATCACCATTACAGATAGCCTTCAACACATGAGTCCTGCCATCCACCTCGAATCATATCTCTATATCCTCCAGTCTTAGGGTAACCTCCTTCAAAGAATGTAGCCATTGCATCCCAAGTAGTAGGTCCATGTCACCCATGTTGACCACATGATAGTCCACCTTGAACTCATAGTTGTTCAGGCACAAAGGTAGATCTCGCACCATCTTGTTACATCGAAGAGTATATCCATCAGCTACCTTGACTGTCAATCCTTCGAACTCCTCAGTAATGAGTCCACGCCTCCCCACAAAACATGCATCAATGAAATTATGTGTGGCACTTGTATCCAATAGAGTAATAACCTTCTGTCCTACCAAGACTCCCCGGAGTTTGAAAGATCCCTCTCTTTGAATACTAGACAAACATGCCTCCTATAAATGTAGTTTTGGAGCCTCTTTTTTCTCAGCACTATCTACCTCCTGTTCACCCTCCACCTCATCATGATCCTCATCATGGTGCTTTGAGCTGTTTGAATCCAAACCCTCATAATAAGCCCACATCACCCGATTAGCCTTCCCCTTAGGCCTCATAGGACAATCATGACCAAACTCATAGGGACCTTTGAAAAAGAAGCATAGCTTCTTCCTACGTAGGTCATTAAGTGTTTCCTTATCCAAAGGTGCAGTTGACTTTCCTTTTGAGTCACTAACCTTCTCTTTACCCTTGCTGAATTCCCCTTTGTTATCTCTAAATGATGAAGAACCCTTCAAACTAAACTAGTTTGTTGGAGTTGTAAGTTCCATACTGCAGGCTTTCTTCATGGCTTCCTATAATGTAGGAGGATCAAAGGCCTTTACCCACCCCTTGAGTGGTTCAGTTAATCCCTCTATGAATAAAATGACTAGCCTCCATTCTAAAATGTTAGGCACCATCACTGCAAGCTTTTGTATGTCATTGATAAATTTTTCTAAGCCTCTTGACTGTCTCAATTGGGCTAACTCCTGGAAATAAACTTCAAGATTTTTTTTTATCAAACCTTTCTATCAATCTATCCACGAACTCTTGATAAGTGGTTATCTGATTATGTTGCAATGTGATTATGCCATGTGTCCACCAATCATGTGCTGCCCCATCAAGTGTAAAGTGGCATACTTGAGTGCTTCAAATTCTATCATATTCTTTAGAGATAGGAAAGTATCCACCTTATGAATCCAAGCACGAGCAGTCATTTTCCCACTGCCATCAAATGTGGGTAATACTACCTTGTTGGTGACCTGTTGCAACTCACTTTGTTTATCTGCCCGCTTCTGCCTGGTAGCTTTGTAGTTCATGTACCTATCAAATATCCATCCATCCTATACATATGTTGGTAATGAATCCCACTCATTCCTCGCTTGTTAGAGTTCATCTACAATATCTGTTACCATAGCATCAGGTGTGCGTGCTGGAGTTTCTTCCCTGAATGTAGGATGTGTGGGTCTGTCAGCTGCTCAAGACCATGTCTTATGTTGTGATCGTGCTATGCTCCTATCATCTTGGTCATTATTATGATTATTTTTCCTATTTTCCCCAATCAAATGTTGCATCATAACCATCATTGCCTGTGTACTTGCCTCTATTGACTATAGAAGCCTCTCCCGATGCTATAAAGTCTCATCATCTTGCATAATTTTGAGTGGGCTTTGAGAATGTCTCTCAACCATATTCTCAGTTATGTTGGTTCCCCATGTAAATAGAGCCCCCTTTTTTTTTTTTTTTGTAAACTAAATTGGTTGCAAAAACCCTATCAAGTTGCTAGGAAATCGCTCTGATACCACTGTAATGACCCTTACCAACAAGCCACTAAAAAAACCCTAAATTTAATACATTGCTAAAAGTATATTGCTGAATAAAATAAATTGTTCTACTTAAATAATTGATGTAAATAGTGCCAATGTATTCATTCAATGATAACCAAGTGTTTTTACATATGATATGCAATTTTTAGCACTGAAACATTACAGCATGGCACATTACAAACAAACCCTAACTGGCTGAATTCAACTGAGAACTTGTTAAAACTACAAACTGAAATGAAGAACCTGGATTGATCAAATGTTGGAGATTGAATGCTGAAGATGATATGATGAAAGTGCAACTCCAATTGAAACTCCAAACTAGCAATTAAGCACAAGTGAAAGGACTGAAATATCCTTCCCACAGCTACAATAATTCAGGTGATTTTTCACACCCTCAAAATTGCGTACCAATTGAGAGTTTTTGTTCTCAATGGCCAATTGTGACTACTTGCAAAAACCCTAGACTCCACAACGCAAATCAGCAAATGTCAATAATGAATCTCGATGATAGGCAATGAGCCCTCAATGCCTATTTATTCTTTTTTCCTCAATAGGTCGGCCTCCTTTTTAATTTTTCTCTGCTTCTTCTAGCAACCTCTAGACCATTATTTTATTTAATGACTTTATAAAATATATCACTTTATTAAATTAATTAAATATAAAGTTACCTTGTAATATATTTTTTAATTGATAACTTTATAAATAATTAACTCCTCCAAAACGAGGACATTATAAATACTATTGTTCTCATTTATTTATAATTTTATTTAAAAAAAATTCGTTTTAACTTAAATTGTTTGAAGGTGTTTTACCTATTGTTGAGTTATCATAAAACTTGTTCAACAATTTGTTCAGTTCACATTAATGGACGTTAATATAATATCATGTTCTACAAAAATATTGAGTAAAAGTTTTCCCATCTTTCACGCAAGGCATTGGAAAGCACAGAATAGCAGATGGACAATTGTATGAAACACACGTTATGCGAATTTATTGAGCTCTCATTGTACTGTGGGATATGACATCATCCTAAGATTTGTTATCTCTCGCTTGTTTGAACACCACGTATTTCCTTGGAAATTGCTTTGTTTGATCTTCGCTTTCTATTCAGTGAAATTGACAATAGAAAAGGAATTTGGCTTCACTGTAAATGAAACTCTGAAAAAGTCCCATGTGAATGACAACTGTTAATTGCAATCGACATGTCTTTCCTTTTTTTTTTTTTTGAATTACAAAAATAACATAAACCCCAAAAGAATTGCAATTGACCAATTGAAAAATAGAAATAAATCAACATAAATTAATTTAAAAATAAAAACTTTCGTAAACCTTAGAATTTGATTTTTTAGACTGCAGAAATTAATTGGGTGGAGGGTTTAGTGAAAACATTAGTACCCTGCCTATAAATAGGCAGGGACTAACAAGAGCTCTTTGAGAGCTGGAGTCCCTGCCTTTTGGGGTTATAGTAGAAGTTGTTATTGTTAGTGTCTTATATTGTTTATGTCAAAGCCTACTAGTCAAAGATATCAAGATGACAACCACATGACATGAATTGAGCTAGTTACTCACTCCAAATCTCATAGTATGGTAGGGTATTTTTGCCCTATGCTCATTAAACTAATCATGTATTATATTTTTTAATTTTAACTTATTTTAATAATAATTATAACATATAATGTACACTTTTTTAATTTTTAAAAATATATAATTTCTTTAGAAAAGAATTCTTAATATTTAGTTAGCTAATTTTAAGACAATAATATGAAATTTTTAATAATTTAATTTTCTTATGTATTCATAAAAGTTAAAAAAGTTATATATTCAAATTAGATACTTATTTTTCTAGATTGTATGTGATGTTTTATAATAAGTATATTAGAACATATATTTAAATTATATATTATTTAAATATCTAAATATATAGATAAAAAATCAATATATTGTTTATAATTTAATACTATTTTACAAATTTAAAATTTAAATGATGAAAAAATTAAATAACTTAATTATATGAAAATTTAAATAATAAATAATAAATTAATTTTTTTTTACCATGTTTTGTTTCTTAATCTAAAATTGAGATAATAAATTATTTATTTTATTATTAAAATAGGTAAGAATAGAAAAAAACAAAGCAAATACAATGACAGCCTAGTTTTGCCCAATTCAATGAAGTCAGTCCATCTCTCGCACACCCAGAAAGGAAAAATCAAGTTTTTAGACAACCCATTGTGTGTATATCCTCAGGTTATAAACAAGCCATCTCCATTCTTGCCCTTGTTCCTCTAACTTTCCCAATTTCTGTTTGAATGAGACTTGGTTGAAATTATACGTGCAGTACTTTTGTATCTATATGCAAAGATATGCACATTGAGCATCTTTCCTGATGTTATAGTGTCACCCACAAGTCAGCCTAAGCACCATAATAGAGATGCACAACAGCTTGTTATGTGTATATATACATGGTAAGTATATGCCTTGTTCCTTTATGTTTTAATTCCCACATTTTCCATACACCCAGAAGAGGGATTTAGATTTTGGTGTATTGTTCTATGGAGACCTTGAGAGAGATTATACGTAGTAAGTGTCGAATTGGCATTTAGTTCCTCCAGTTTCTTGAGCACCCACTTTGTTGGATTTATATATGCAACATTGGAGGCTGCTTTGCGAAGATATACATAGTAAGTATCAAAAGTAGCCTTGTTTGGTCCAAATTTTCTGACTTTTAGGGCACCCAAAAGAGTTTTCAAGATTTTCTTGAAGATATTCATTGCATATGTGTACTAATAAGGGTTTCTGTACATTGTAGGGAAAAGAGGGAGGAGGAGAACAATTGCAGGCCTGGATTTGCGTGCATGATATGGGCTTCAAAGGCTTAAAAGACTAATTCCTCAACATGTACACATAGGAGATTCAAACTAAGTATTCAAACTAGTTCAGTTTTCCTGAATTCACCCAACTTCTATAACATCGGCCAAAAAAGATCAAGGCTCTCTTGAATTTGTACATGATGCAACCAAGCCGAGGATATACACAATGAATATTTTCACTAATCAAGGCTTTGTACATTGTAGGAACAAAAGGGAAGAGTGTTGAATTGGCCTTCAATATATGATATGGATTACCAAGAATCTGAATCATTGTATACATAGACATAGCTGGGCTTGATGGCCATGTGTTCTTTAGAAATCCTAGAAATCTGGACAGCCAATTTTGTGACTCTTGTGGGAATCTGAACTTTTGATATACATGGTGTAATCAACTGGCTATGCCTCTGCCATGCACAATGAATGGGTTGAGGATTGTAGGAATGGATTCAACATATGGTTTGAGTGTGCAACATAGGAGAATAAATGATGGAAATTCTAGAGCTTCAGGAACAACGGGGAAGACTCTAGAGCTTCCTCTTGTAATTTTTTTTTGGAATTTTTTGAATTAAAAAATAACTGAACCCCCAAAAAAATTAGATTTGGCCAATTAGAAAGTAGAAACTTTTGTCTAAAATAAAATAAAATTTAAAAATAAACCCTCTCAAAACTTTAGACTATAAAATTTTGTCAATTTGAAAATTAATTGCAGCTGGTGTAATGAAAACATTAGTACCCTACCTATATATAGGCAGGGTCTAAAAATAAGAAAATATATGAATTCTTATTCTAAATATTTATTAAAAATTATAATCCTAAACTTCATCCCTTTATACTCATTTCATTAGTTTAATTCATTTTCAAATTCTAAATAATAATACTAATTTTATGTCATTTAAGGTGAACAATCATACTTCTGTTAGTCTTTTCCTTTACAAAAGGGTTACACATTTTTGTGCTTTTAGGGTAAAAGTACAAAGCTATGTCACCTTTCAGCCTGACTTATCAGAACGACTAAATTTGAGTATTTTTATGTAAAAATTAATTCTTTTAAAACTAATGATCTAGATAAATTTATTCTACCTAAGTTATATATGATCTCACACTTTTCCAATGGCAAATATCTATTAAATGCATGTTTTATACTAGTTTGTATCCAATTACTAAAGAAATAAAAATATTTTGAAGAAAAGTGGTGTTTCAATAACTCTTACTATTTTTTATGATATTATTTTAATAACATATAAATACAAATTTATAGAGCTTAGAGCCAAGAATATTCTCATATAAAGTTTATAGTGTTTTAATTAGATATAGTATATTGTAATTAAAAAATTCTACAAGCACATATTTTAACACTTGAAAAGATATTAGTTTTGAGAAAGAAAAAAATATTAAATCATATCAAAAAATTCTAAAAATTATATGAAGTTCTAGAGGAGAGAGTCCTCTTCTAGAATGTATAAATTTTCTCTTGGTTATAATAGATTTGTTTTGAAAAATGTGGTGGGAGATGAAAACTATCAATTTTAGGTGAGTTTAAATTTGAGTCATTATAAAAGAGAAAATATAGGTCTAAAGCTGATTTTTATTTTTGATTGTTCTAGCTATATATGTTATCTATAACATAGTCGGAGATCAAAAGGAAATAAATTTATTCCCTATAGTTTTATGGTGGAAACTAGACCCCCAATTTTTAGCTTTTTTTAGTAGCTAAAAAATTGTCCATAAAAATTAGGAAAATATATCAATTCTTATTCCAAATAATTATTAAAAATTATAATCCTAAACTTCATCCATTTCTACACATTTCATTAGTTTACTTCATTTTCAAATTCAAAATAATAATACCAATTTTATATCATTGAAGGTGAATAGTTATACTTTTGTTAACCTTGTCCTTTACAAAAGGGTGACACAGGTTTGTGCTTTCACCTTTTACCCAACCTGCTCCTACTCCTGCTCAAGATGCCAACATAAATACCTTCATAAACATGCTTGATTCCAAAATGCCCATGAAGATGTTGGATGTTGACTTATAGTTGACTTTAGTAAGAGAAGATCATGGTGACCTTAACAAATACAAAAATATGCAAATACTCCTACTCTTCAATGTCACGATGTTTGTTCTCTAGATGCAAAACAAAAATTATAGTTGGGAGCTTGAATTGAAATTGTTTTATATAAAAATGAGGAATAATAAATTTCCTATATATCTCTTAAGTAATCATTTTCTGGTGTAAAATTGAAGTACGTCGATGTGTTTAAAATTCTTTCTCAAACATATTGACAATTAAGCAGTTTAAATTTGGGCCCACATATGAGGGAGTGGGGAACCATGATTGACCCTCTTTTGGGAGTGAGTTTTCCAAGTCATCTTGTTCCCCACGATGTTGTTCCAAATCGGGACATGACGTTCTAAATGGAGTGAATTCGAAGTCGGACATAAAATTGAGATATTAACAAGGTTAGCCTCAAAAGGCTAGAAAATTTAAATTATGGACTTTATAAGGAAGAAATTGCATAGGGATGCAATTCATGGAGTTATAGTATCTTATCTTGGAATGAGGATTGTATAAAAATAATAACTCAAATTTATCCTAATTTAGAATCAAATCAATCCTTTAATATGAAATATTTATGTTATAAGATACTGTCATAAAAGGTTATATATTTCTTACAAGTGTTTATATTAATCAATTTCCCATATAACTAAAACTAATTTAAGTAATCCCATCCATGATCATAATTTAGAAGGCTTTAATGTTTATACCCTAAACTAGTCTAGACAAGAAAATGGGAAACATCAAGGCATTGTACATTTGTCTTCACTTAGGAAATGCCCCCTCAAATTCAAAATCCAAAAATAATGAATTATAATGGGTAATGTGATTGTTAAAAGAGATGGCAATGAGATTTTTAAATGCTACTCCTTATTCTTCTTTGCAACATATAGAGCATATGGTCCTTAATATAGCATGAATGGAGGAATAAAATCATCTTGTTTGTTATTTATTCGTAGAGGAAAAGAGTTATAAGTTATTTTGTGCTAGGGGAGTATTCAGAGGTGATGAAGAGGACTTCAATTTCTCTTTTACAATTTTATCGATTATTTTTTTGCATAGATAATTTTATAATTAATAAACTATATCTTCATTATTTCATAATGAGATTATATTTTATGTTATGTATCTTTCCATCAATTTTTTTTTTTTTTTTTGTGATTGGCAATATAATTTTCAATACTTGAAAATAGTTAGATATAAATCTCTCACCAGATTCATAATTTTCCCTTAAGAAGAAAATTAAAACATTAATATATTCTAGAGGGTATCACATTTATTTATCGAAACTAAGATCTCCAAATTAAAATATAGATTCAAGCCAATGAAGAAATAATATTGGAAGTTTTATCTACCTCCTCAATTCCCATTTCAAGAAGAAAAATAATACTCTTCAAAGTGTCCATAGGAATTGCATTTGTTATGTTTATATAAACACATGTAATTCTCAAATGTTAATATTTCAATCATATAAAATTCTTTGATGCATACGTTATATTAATTGCCTAGATTAATGTGAATACATTCATATTTTTTTTTAGCTTGGAGAAAACTATGATAGTAAGGTGTACCATAAATCGAAATTATTGAAGGTACAGAATAGGTAAAATTTATTAGGAACATCTTTAAATAAATTTGTAAAAGTGTGTGAAGAGGAAAAAAGTGTTTTTATTATCTATACTATATATTTTTTTATATGTAAATACATCATAGAATTAGTAGTATGCTTGAATACCTATTGATGTTCAATATTGTCATGAATTTTTCAATTTTATTTAGTGAAAGGATTAAAAAGTTTCCTCTATTATGCACACCATCAACATGAGTCACATTATTATGAATGAGATCTATGATTTTATGCTCGAATTCAATACCAGCATATGTATGGTGTCCATGAACTCTATGAAAATCATATAAGGAATGCTCATTATAATTCTTAGACAACCCTCTAGAGGAATCCAATAGATTGATGTAATTTTGGCTAACCAAACTGTTAGGAAGGTTTGGAGAACATTATCCAATACTTCACTAAGATTTATAAATACCATAGTCTATTAGTGTTTAAATGATGCAAAGTTAAATGCAATAGACATTTGATTGACTTAAATTTAGATACTTTCTTGTAATTTTAAGTGTTGGGTAAGTGGCAATGACCCATTATTCAACCATTAAATTCAAACACTTATAGTTCAAGATTTTAAATATACGCAGACCATTTTAGTCATATAATTATTGAAGCCTTGACTTTATGGTCATTATGTCTCTAACATATAGTTAATTATTTCTAAGCTCATATTGACACATTTTTATTTGAAAAAAATAATAAGATTGTCAAAATAATAGATATAAGTAGAAATTTAAGATTACAAGTACTCTACAAAATTATCCTTTATGACTTATGGCAATACTTTAGATAAGATTTTATCTTCATCTGCAAATCTAGACATTGATTGGAAACCAATAGAAGAATAATATTACCTCCTTGCAGAAATGGAAAATATGTGTGTAAAAAAAGAAAAAAGTTGTGATGTGGTCTCTGATTTTATGTGATATCCTTTATCTAAGTGACAATGTATAGACAACAAGTAAGAGGTTAGAATCACCTCAACAAACCAACATAAGTCTCCATAACACCAAATCTTTTATATATGCCAAAAAATTATTGGAGACATTATATCTAATAATTAGCTTGCTTTCTTAATGCTTACATGTTTTCCATACCCATATACTAGGGTAGTTGCAACTACAACTAACAAAATTATCTTGTTATTTTATACGGATGGATGTCCATATCCTATTCTAAAGCTCCCTTTTCCACACAAGTGGGGAGGATGCTAAAAATGATTGTGGAGTATGCCTTTACACTTTTGTATGACATTCAAGTCATTCCCATGAGAACATGTTTCTTTGAGGAATTATGTCAAACAACTCAATTTTCTTGTCTATGCTTCCACATTTTATACATCCTTCAAGAAATAAATTTTTTGGAGGCATTTTGTCAAATAGTTCATGTTCATTTTCCATGATTACTAATTTTTTAGATTTGATTGAAAGGGAAATTACAACTACAACATATAGAAAATACCTCTATTATTTATACTAACAATGAATACCCATGCCCTATTCCAAAGATCCAGTTATCACACAATTAGGGGAGAATGCTTGTAGAGATTGTAGGGACTAGATCTACACCTTCTATTTGTATTTTTTTGAAACTTTCTAAATCCTATCCACAAAATGCACTTAATGTATATCTTGCAATTATAGCTTTCTATGAGATCACATGTTAAGGAGTAAAATGCGAGAGATTCCCAACACAAGATGAAAATGAAAATGAAGTCTAAGATTTCTTCCCATGGTATATACATCCACATGATGCACAAGCTCCAAAAAGAGTATAATGAGTTCCTTAATCTGAATGTATAGGCAATAAAATATATAAACCAATTTTTCTTTCTCTAATATGAAAAAGAAATGTAGGAACAATTTTAGAAAGACAATTGCATAATTAACACCCCTTAGATTTAACACCTTCAACACTCGAAAGGGAGCCACCATCATGTAGAGAAACATCAACCAAATGTAAAATTTTCTATAGATATTCTTCTCCCTCTCTGTGTGTGTATATCCCATTCTCTATCATTCCATAAATATTAATTTCTACCTCTATCTCTATCTTTGTACCTCTCCCTCTCCTAATTTCTTTTATTTATATGTATTTTTAAATATTAAAATTAAAACATATTTTATTAAAATATATCATTTACCTCATTCTTTATACATAAAAGCTAAATACAAATATTTTCAAATATTTATAGAGCTTTCTATAATAAGAGCTTCGTAGACCTAGAGTCGTGCCTTATAAAAGAAAGAGAAAGAAAAGAAAATTATAACAAATCAAATTGTAAATGATTTCAAACAATTGCTGGTAGGAAAAGGAAAGAAAGGAAGATAAAATATAATATCAACACTAAATTATACAAATTAATTTAGTTTAGATTTTTTTAAAAAAAGGGGTAAATGCTTTGACCTAGAGCTATGAACCAATGATGCCACAAATGGGGGACCTCATCCCCATTAGATTTGAACCTTGATGGCAAGGATAAAAATGCAACAACTTAACCATCACAACATGCCACTATTGGCAATTTAGCTTAGATATTAAGCTAAATAATAATTTTAAATTATTTCTAGAAGAACTGGGCTATAGAGGAAAAGACAATATATTCTATAGATTCATTTATTTTTTAGAAAATTTATTTCAAAACAGTCATGGGTAAAATCAATTATCAATTAATTTTGAATAATTTATTTTAGAACAAACACATTAATGGCTGCATTTTTTCGTAATAATTTTTCCTTTCTCTATTATCAATTGCTTTTCACTTTCATATTTACCATGTTTAATTTTTTACTTTTAAGGGTTGTTTCTACTTTGTGAGTGAGATATTTAAAAATATTGTTCAATTCTTGATTATAAATAAATTGACAATAAACATTTTGTAAGCATTGTAAAGGTTTGTAAAATACAATGTCAAGAATAATCATGTAGATAGTAAAGATGATCAAATTTGTTACATAGATTAAGCACTTGTTAGATAGGGATATTATTCAGATGTAGAGTTTTGTGAGTATTTTACCATAGGTTAAATGATTTAATTATGTAAAATTAAACACTTCAAAGAAAAAGGTAAAAATCAATTAAACCAAAAATGCCATTTTTCCTCCCTAATTGTGTATAAAAAATGACATGAAATATCTGCCAATGTATGCTATGCTATTCTATCTCTCATTCTTTTCCTTTGTTGGTCATTTTTCCATGTTCTCCATTACTTGAGATATGGTAATGTTGACTGCTCCAAACAAATATGAATGTCCTTTGTTGTGGCTAAATATTGTAGATTTATTTTTTAAACAACCTTACTAGATGCTAGTTGAATGCCACTAGCTTCACATTTGCCTTTCCTTATTGTAGTACACTTTCAATTGCCGATGAACTACACTTTGGCTAGTTATGATTGTGCTTATCCACTATTTCATTTACTCAAGTGGATTTGTGGTATACACAAAAATTATGGAACAAGGACAGTGCGGGGGGTGCCACAAAAATGTATTCAGACCTGCAATTGCACTGTAATGACCTGATATTTTTCATAGACAAAAACATAAACCTCATAAATTTGAGTAAACTTTAATGAAGAGTGACGATGGGAACAAAGCAACTTCTTGTGAGAAGACTTCAATTTGACAAATTGGAGGTGTGATCAAGTATGGACCCCTCAAATAATTGTCTTCAAAGAGTTTGATTCTATAAATATTCTACAACATGAAATCATATTGCATGTCATAGATGACAATGAAAAATACTTACAACAACACTTCAGATAAAAACTAAATATACAATGGAGAAGCCACACTTAATCTTCGTTTACCATATAGAAAATTTCATGTACATTTATTTTAGTTTAAAGTTTTTCAATTGTATTTTTTCATTAATGTATTTTTTTATACATCCTAATCAATTGTGATAATGATGAGATTTAATATAAAATATTAAACATCAATTTAAAAGTAATTTTTTATTATTTGAATATTTAAAATTGATTGCGTAAATGTATTTCAACTAACATTTTGATAGTGGTACTAATAATCTATCATGATTAATTGTTATAATAAAGAAAAATATTGTACAACTAATTATGTCCATACAAGATTGTAAATAATAAATAGAGCTACTGTAATGCTACACAATATTAATTTATAAAGAATATTAATTATCACTAATTTAGAGTTTTTATATTTGATATATATTTGTTTATTAATGTTTTTAATCACAACCCTTGATCTTTTATTACAATGACCAAAAATAATCTGTAACTAACTTTATTGGTAGATGGTAAAAAATAATGAAGAGAACCAATGTAAATGTTACAAAATTATTGTTTACTAAAAAATATTTATCATTACCTCTATGAAGATTTAACCCTTGATCTTTTATTTCAATGACCAAAAATAATCTGTAACTAACTTTATTGGTAGATGGTAAAAAATAATGAAGAGAACTAATGTAAATAAGTATTTTTATATCAATATTTCTAGACATACGCCCTAGTCCAACTTAAATCGATTGATACAAAGATTATTCTTTTTAAGAAAATTGAATACAAAAATATAGAAGAAGTTTTCAGATTTAGGCATAAAGATTAAATGTAAAAAAATATGTTAATATAGAGATATAGAAGAATAATGTAAACATACTTGTGCATCTTCCCATGATGTACATTCCTCATATGGTTTTGTATGAGAATATTAGTTTTTCATAGATGAATGGAGGCCGAGCCTAGGCAACCAATGACTTGATCAAAATAAAGCCACTTTATTATTGGTGCATGTATCGACTCTCACTACACTTTGGCGCAAGTATCGATTCTCACTACACTAAAAGACAATTAATTTGGAGAAGATAAATAGGTCACTGATTCCTTATCCACTAGACTAAAATCATTAGTTTTGCTCTCTGTCTGATTCATTTGCAGGCCATTGGAATGAAAATATGAAGAATATAGGAGCCCACTATCTTGAACCAAAGGGGGAGTGAAATTAATGGGGTGTCTGTGGGATAATATATAGGGCTAAAACCCTTATCATAACGAGTTTCTTTCTTGCATTGCTCTATTTTAGGAGAAATAAATAACTTAAAACAAATAAGATGAACCTACTAGTATGCAGGCATGCAAAATGTTGAAGCAAACTCAGCCAAGTGAATTATTTTATTTTGAAGCAAACTCAGCCACATGAATTATTTTAAGGTTTCCACCTACTCATGATTCCTAGACAATTGGACTGTTATCATTTTTTCCAATTTTGTTAAGCTAAAAATGAAAAAGACTACCAGTAAAAGTAGCCACAACCAATCATAAAATAAAAATAAAAAAATAAAAAAATGTTTTAATAGAAATATTTCAGTAGATCATAGACTACATGATTTGAGCACAACTTTCAAAACACAGATTAATTGTAAAGAAGCATACAAAAACTATAGTCTCCACCTATAGATAGGCAGGACTGATAATAAATGGTGTGAAATAGTGGAGCAGAGTGTGAACTCTATAATTACAACGAGGAGGAATTTGTAATAGAAGTCTCCAATTAGGTTAAGGAAGATCTCTAGATTCATTGATAACTAGTTGTTATATGTCATTTTGTAGTTCAAAACCAAGTAGAGATTAGATTTAAGAAAGAATATGCATTGTGTGGAAGACAAAGGTCATTATCAAAGTCATATCTATAATTTTTTTCACCATTTTTATTTTTCAAATTTAGAAGAAAGACAACATATAATGATAGAAAGGAGAACAAACTTTAGCTCTTCAACTTTTCATGCCTTGTAACTCTTTGAATGCAGCTGTAATTGCTGGTAGTCTTTATTAAAGAATCCTTATGTAGTGTTATGCCTATCTATGTGAATTGTCATTTCCTCCTTTGGCTAAAATGAAGAAGATCATTTTTGTCACTCGTATCCAAGTAACACTGCTCTTCTTGTTAGCATTTTCTATAGAAACTGATTCGACAAAGACCGTTAGGAAACCCTACATTGTCCATATGTTGGAATCCATGAAACCCCTTGCACTTCAGTTTGCATGAGCACTGGTACCATTCAATCCTCACCTAGACGATTTCTAATGCCTCCAAATCAGACTGACCAGGTGTCCTCTTTTACACGTATGATGACCACCCTTAAACATCACACACTAAGCTTGTGGGCCCTTCTTTTCGCTAGCGTTCAATCATGTCTGTTTCTTGACAAAAAAAATCTTTCGTTACTGTTGTGGGTCCCCCAAATCCATCTTCTTCACCATTACCTTTGGTAGTTTTCGTCAGCTTTTATCTCGCGCAAGGCTTTGTTAAACGACATGGTTGTAACGTTTGTTTGAAATTGAATTTTTTTGGACTCCACATTGTTTGCAAGCATCCTCTTGTGTGCCTAAAAGAAGCACTTTGGAACACGGTTTAGATAGAATAAATTATAATTTATAATTAAAATGATTCTCCTTTGTCCTTGTGGAATATTAGTGATAGGAAAATTATAATTTATAATCCATAGAGTTTAAGAATATTTTAGTTTAGAGATTTTAAAATTTAAATGCATTTGTTTAATATGAAAAAAGTTAAAAATACCAAATATTTTAAAAAAATGGATTGCAATTTTTATTTAAAATTTGTATTTTTTATTTTCTTTATATAATTGATTTTATTAATGAGGATAGAAGTAATGTATTATAATTTAATTTTAAATGTAGTAGATAAATTGTTATAATTAAAAAATAATATACATATTATAATATTATTACTAGATTTGCAAGTATTGAATTATGATGTAATGTGAAAACATAATATTATTTTATAATATATAGTTTAAAAAAACAATAAGACATTATTACAATAATAATCTTATTACTGATTTCTAAAAAATAAACATTGAAATTCAAATTCATATTAGATCAAACAATGTAAATGTCAATTAGGAATAATCAATATAATTAAAACTTATTTTATCGTTATGCGACAATTGCATACACGTTCTTTATCTCAAAAGTCATTTAAACATCTTTTAGCTACTTTATTTCAATTTTATTTTATTTTCTTGTAGATAGTCAACACAAAATAAAAAAAACATTTCATATGAATTTGACTTCATCTAAAATTAATTCTTTGTCCTTAAATAGTCAATCATATGAGAAAGTTAAAAAATTGCTCAAAGAATATTGGACAAAAAATAAATAGTCTTAATTAAAATCAACAAATTATTTATCTTTAATATTTTTCACTAAATTACAAAATCTTACTTTGAAACTATAAATTTATGAGTAAGCAATTCACGTGGACTTTTAAATTTGAATGGCATATAAGCTCAACTTTTATCTTGCGTAGATTCAACAATAAATTAAAAAAATGTATATATAAATGAGTCACATTCATCGAGGTCTACATTGTTAGAAACTACAATAGGAAGAATTGTTGTGTTGTCATTGATGTCAAACCTTATTGGTGAGACAGTTGCTACCTGAGTAGAGTGTCATATCAAGATGATTGATGAAGAGGATTTGAAAAGAAGAGATAACAAGAAGACATTTGTGGAAAGGTTGAGTTATGATGAAACTACAATGGACACTTGATCAATTAAACTTTGGCAAGATAATATGTTATTTAATCATAACACTAAGTGGAGAAGATAGTTGAGTTGAAGCCTAGAAGAGATGGACAATGAAGAATAATACATAGACTTAATTAAGCTTCAAAGAAGAAGATTAAGAAACTTATAGTTGAAGTTGAGTTGTGCAAGTGTTGATCGAGTGGATAGTAGAAGTCAAGCAAATATAGTGTCAATTGACCACCAGTAAAAACAAAGTATCAAAATAGTTGGACCGAGTGCCACAAAAAGGATCGAGCGAGCCAGTGTAAGTTGAACAAGATAGCTAGTGATGACCAAGATATCTAGGGATGACTGAGGCCGAAGAATAGAGTTTTGGGCAAGTGTCAACATTTGTTATTTTGTGAAGGAATTGAGATTCCTAGCTGACATACTTGAATTCTTGGAATATGTAAAGCATTTTGAACATAAGAATTGATGAGATGGAATATTTAATGCAAGAGGAACCATGTTTGAGCATTTATGGCCATGGATTCAAACATAAGTTTTGAGAAGTTTCTAGAAGCAGAAGGAGGAAATGAAAAGATGGAAGGATTTGATGAATTTGACCTAAACCTAAACCTTTTACGGTGTTGGCTCCTAACAAAGCTCACTTAAGAAGGGTCAAAAAATGGTGACACGTTACTAGTTATTTTTCCCAAATTGGGTTTCCACATTATAAACTAATGACTTACTTGTATGGATGTTATTTGAGATGTTTGCTATTCAATGTTTTACATTATGCAAGTTAGTTATTATTGGGATAGTGGATTGCAAGTTTGTGTTATTGATAAGTTGCTGTGGAAACCAAGTTATTTAAAGATAAGGTCTAAGTTGTTTGATGAGTTCAAAATTTCAATTGGTACATCTGGACTTGAGGATAATTGATTCACTTCAGTCTTAGTACTAGGTAATATTGTGCAATCAACAAATTGTTGATGGGTATTATTTTCCATATCTTTCATTACTTTCACCCCTTGAATTATCCCTTCAAATTGAGATTTACATATTTCCCTCCTAAAGGTTTTAGCCATTATGATGAAGAGAAAATGAGAGATGGGGTCCCCTTGTCTTATTCCTTGTGAAATCTCAAAAAAAGGCCTTCAAGAGCTCTATCAAGGAGGATAGGAATATTTTGGGTAGATATGGATTTGAATATAAGATTAATCCATTGAAAAGAAAAACTTAAAGATTCCCTTACTTTAAATAAGAACCTCCAATCTACTTTGACATATCCTTTCTGAATGTCTATTACTTTAAATGCCACAGATTTGTGCTTGGGTTTTCACATTTGTCTTGACCTCTAAATCAGTCACTACGAGGAGGAATGAAAGAAAAATTCAAATGAACAAGTACTCATCAACAAGTAGTAGAGGAGTTAAAATAGATGCTATGTTTTGTACCAGTTTTATCTCTTCCTCATTTACAACAATCTTTTGAAATATAAACTGGTGCATCTAAATATGCACTAGGAGTAGTCCTCATGCAACATGGACATTTGATTGCCTACCATACTGAAACATTCTTTGATAAAGTACATAGTTATCCCACCCATGGTAAGGAATTATATGTCATTTTTCAAGCTTGCAAATAATGGAAGCATTACAATCCAGGAAAGGAAACTATTATCCATACAAATCATAGACCCCTTCAATTTTTGCAAACACAAGGAAAATTATAGAATGATAGACATCAAAGATGGTCAGTCTATCTTCAACAATTTCATCTCAACATTCTCCATAAGAAGGGAAGCACCAATAAGGTAGTAGATTGCTTGAGAAGGCCCCCAATTGCAGAAGTAAGTATGGTGTTAGAATCATGTGGGCATGAAATCAATAATTGGACTCACTTTTATGCACATGATAATGAATTTTCTGATGTATATACTCATATTGTGAAAAGTAAACATGGGAATGATTTTTATTTGCAAGATGGTATGCTTTGCCACATTGGCCAAATCTGTGTACTTGAGGTAGAACACAAGAAATTATTATGGGAAGCTCACTACAACAAGGTTGCAGGACATTTTGGAATAGGTAAAACTACTAGTATACTTCAAAGATAATTTTATTGGCCAAAAAAATAAAATGATGTGATTGGATACATTCAAGCATGTACAACATGTGCCATTGCAAAGCTTGCAAATCATAAGTATTATTTATATCTACTTCTTCCCATTCTAGAGAAGCCTTGTCATTTAATTTTTGTGGATTGCATGTCTGGCCTTCCTACCACTAAACATGGGCATGATTGTGTATATGTTGTTGTAGATAGATTTTCAAAAATGGCAATCTTGGTAGCCTATGGAAAGGCAATTTCTATAGACGACACTGCAAAGCTCTTCTTTAAGCATGTTTGAGTTCATTTTGGGCTACCATGTAGTATTATTTCAGATAGAGATAGTAAGTTCCTAAGTAGATTCTGGTCTTCATTATGGGAAATGATGGACACAAAACTAACAAATTCCATTGCATTCCATCCTCAGATAGATGGTCAAACTGAGGTTGTTAATTGCAAGATCATTCAAATATTGCATCTGCATCACTCAAAACATCCTCGTACATGGGGTGAAAATCTTCCCTATGTACAACATAGCTACAACAGGCAATTCATACTTCAACTGGTCATAGCCCCTTTGAAGCATGCCTTGGATATTAGCCATTGGCACCAATAAATATTTCTATCCCAACTATGTAGCTTGATTTGACCCCATTCTTGGATAAAGAGAACAAAAAGAAATGAAGTTCATTGATAGAATTCACCATGTGCAACAAGAAGTTCATGAGATTTTGGAGCACACCACTAAGAGGTATAAACAGAGGCATGATGAGCATCGAACTCTTCATAAATTTTAGATTGGGGATAAGGTATGGTTGCACTTTCAAAAGGAGAGATTGTAAGGAACTCACAAAAAGCTTCGTCCCCTTCGTTACAGGTCCATACAAGATTATCAAACAAGTTGGTGAAAATGTATTTGAACTTAATTTTCCACCATTCCTTTGTATTCACCCAATTTTCAATGTTGAATTGTTGAAGCCTTATTTTCCTCCATTACTAGACATTGCAAGTGTTGCTAAGGAGATCAACCATATAGAATTAAGTCAAGAAGTGGATAAACCATTCCAAACTGATCAAGATGTGGAGAAGTCTATGAATAACTTGAAGAACTAGACTATTTACTTGTATCATGTGGTGAAAGTAGGTCAATTTTTTTCATCAAGGGAAGTGGCTTACACATGAACAAATTCAGGTTCATTTTCCACACCTACTATAGAGTGTGGATGCAATGGGGCCGATTGCTTCTCAAAGGGGGAGGAATGAGCAAAACATTATCCATGATGATCTAGAGGAGGTTGACAAAAGAAGAAATGGTAAAATACTGAAGTCTATTTTTTTCCAGTATTTTCTATATTTTAGTATTTTTCATTTTTAGAGGCCTTAAGAGCATTTTTGGCCCTGAAAGCCTTTAAGGGTCATGTATCTTGAAATTTGGTGATAGACAATTTGATTACCTTTCCAACGGTGTAAGTAGCATACATTTTTCAAGCTATGTGCTGAAAGTTATGACTTTTACAAGTAGACATAAATTTGAAATAGTTTTAAAATAGTTTTCATAGTTTTAATATTTTATTATTTAATAAAAAGTATGTGAACTGTTAATTTCTTTTCGAAGGGAAGTTGGTGGCCCTTCAGATTCATCAAACATTGTATAAACTTGAGTTTTGAATGAAACACACCACTTTTGGCTTGCATTATCTATTGTACTAAAATTGTGTTATTCACATTAGAATTAACAATATTGTAGGTATTAGACCAAGTGTTGTAATCTGGAATCATAATTTAGATCATTTTTAGAACTTCACTATTTTGGAGTCTTGTTTAAAATCTTATTTACATAAAATAAAATTTAATGATTTAAATATATATGTATTTATTAAAATAAAAATGTTTGTAATGAATTTGTATAATAATGTCTAAATATATTTTTTGTCATTTATTTAAAATATTATAATATAGCTTTAACTTAATAAATACAAAATACCTCAAACCATCTATCTAAATGCAACCTACAAAAAAATTAATTTATAATTTATGTTTTGTTTAAATTACAATTTTTAAAAATTGCTCTTGTAATGAAATGAAATTAAAATTAAAATTATTTCATCTGATTATTGCAATTTACATCTAAAATAATTTTTTCTTAAACAAATTTAATAAACCCATTGAAATCGTTAATAATCCTTTAAATATTTGTAAAAAGAACATCTATTTTTGAAGAAATTTGATATAAAGGAGCTCACACCTTAAGATGTGTTTTCAAAGAACACCTATTTTCAAATAACTCTATATAATACCATGAGAATGAGTTAACTCAATGAAAAGGACATGTGCAAAAATAGTAGTTAAAAAAAAAAGCACTCCAAAATAACATACATTGTCAATGGGCCCTTGGTCTACTTGTGAAGGGGTTGCCTCACATTTCTGAACCCTCCATGAAAACAAAATACAAACATTCCAAGTTAGGACATTTCCCTTTTCTTTAAGATGGTTTCTCATTCTCAATTCAAGCCAATCTTTTGTAGAAAATTCAAATAAAACAACTCACATTAATTCCCCAATTCTCCACAAATATCAAGATCATTTTATCATCAGAAATTCACAATTTGATTTCATTATTACAAAGTAAATACACCTTCGTCAGCACTATTTGTGAGCATTCCAATTAGATTTGAAATTCAAAACATACACTAATTAAAGTAAAAATGATTCTACACCTATGTTATTGATCTCATAAATATAGAGAAAAGTGTAATATTTAACAATGATGTACATATAGGCAAAAGGGCACCGTTCAATTTTCTACATTTTTTGCAAGTCTTGAAGTAATAAGTGCTATAGAATTATCCATAGAGCAATGTAAAGTGAAGCCTCAAATTGTCTCATTAGTAGGCAAAGAATTTGGTCATGCACTTCATTCTAGCACCATAAATGTTTCAACTACAAATGCCTATTCATCAATGGCCTTGCATTTATAGGTCTTGCAAAGCCAAAATACTCAAGATGGGCATGATCTCTCAAAGTTCTCATCGAAATATATTAATGATCTTAACAAAACAACAAAAAGCTCACTGCCACCTTTGGTGAGGTAGTCTCACCTTTTTTACAATGAAGGCCAACTGTCTATAATCCAAAGTTTTAATTTAGCTAACAAATGGAGAGCTTCTCAAGGTAATTCCTAATAAATCTCAAGGTTCTCATTTAGGTGACCAACTGCCAAGAGGTCCATGAATAGACCCACTGATTTCCCAAATTGGTAAAAGGGTAGATCCCAATTGTTGGGCCCATTTGTCGTTGCACCAAAAGCCATGACTGTTAGTGAACATGGAACACCACATAATTAACCACCTGTGGGTAAGGGAGCGCGTCACATCACCCAACAATCTCCCCCTCGACGTGCATACCAGGTGCTTACACGGGTCGGGAAGGCACCGGGGAGATTTGAACCCATGACCAGGCCAAAACCAGGGTCTGATACCAATTGTGGGGCCCATTTACCGTTGCACCAAAAGCCATGACTATTAGTGAACATGGAACACCACATAATTAACCACTTGTGGGTAGGGGAGCGTGTCGCATCACCCAACACCAATCAAAGAGATGTGGAAATCCTAATGAATATATAGTTATTGCAGATCGAATGGGTGCATCTCCTTCACTGACAAATATAATTGCTTCTAGAGACTTTAGTTTAAATGGAGATTGTCAGTTCCCAAACATGTCCTGGTCAAGTAGATGACCACAATGTTGCTTGAGCAAAGAGGATACTAGTTTATTAAGGTAACTTTATGATCCCACTTGCATCAAGTTACTATTTTTTGAGTGGCTAGCCAACTACTTTGGTGTGGGATTTCTATGATATATGATGTCCTCATACAAGTACATGCCATTTTTTTATAAATATTTTCTATTGTAAAGGATTAGTGAGCAATATCTGTAATGTCCCTTTTTTGGACTAAAGAATAGAACTATTAAAATCACAAAGCGTCCATGTCATTGTAATGGAGATTATGTGCAATATCATTTTGCTAATTCTGATTTGGTCAATAATACTGTATATATATGTAAGAATAATCTGGTTCTTAATTGTCTAACTATTATGAATGACTTATTGCCTTTGGTTTGGAAAAATCTTTGCTGTATACAATACTTAATATTGGTATTCCTTTATATTTTTTATTGGTTAATATTCGTATATGCATAGATATCCTTCAATGATGTGCCTTTTCTTTATTGGATGCACTTGCTTCAAATTCTCATAATGACTGTTTATTACCTACTAAAGGGTTGTGTCTCTTCAATGTCTCCTCAAGAGTAGTGTATCTTCCACGCATACCCTATCCCACCTTCTCCCATCCCCTACTCTCTCTCTCTCTCTCTCTCTCTCTCTCTCCCTCCCTATTCAATCTAATCAATCAATTAGACCTGTTCTACATTTTAATGTCTTAAGTATTGCCTCATGGTCTAACTCACAAACCTTCAAAAGAGTCTTATTATGTGGTTTTCCACCATATTTTATAATGTGGACATTTGATGCGACAATAGGGTTTGAGTAATGAAGAACATTCCTCTCTATTTGCCAATCCTTGAATAACCACAAGTTAGGGTTCTTCATTGAATATCGTATAAGTCATGCACCAATTACAACCACTGCACCAATATGGTACTCTAAACCTTCACCATCTATAACTGAGTGATCCAATTTTTTTTGGCTTGAACACAATGACATAAATAATAATCTGTCCCTTCTTCATTGTCTTCAGGTGTAATAACAACAAAAACTTGGCCTGTAGTGATAAATGTACAAAATGTAGTCATTAATTCAACAAATACTTAGGTACAAGTTATAAAGTTGTACATATTGATTTTACAAAGATATATATATATATTACCAAGTTCCACTAGATTAGACAAGTGGTCAAAGTCAATGGATGAATCCATCTCTACCATTTCTAGTGCTTGTGGGGGACAATAGGTGTCAATTGGGTCCAAAGCCCGTATATCCAATTGTCCACCCATTTAGTCAACTCACACTCATCCCAATTTTCCTCTACACATGATGGACAATAACATGTGATTCTACATGTGTGGATACTTCATGAACCTGCATTAGAGCTTCTAAAAGAATGCAACTCACTTGATCCTATTAGTGTGCAACAATCCTCATATGGTGCAACATTAGTATTATCTATCAACCAAAAAATCTACGAACCATAGACTCACCTTCCTTACCTAGATCCATTATATCGTTAGATCACTGGATGATGGATTTTGCATCTATCAATGTTGCTCCATATTTTACTTTAGTTCTTCATGAGCTAAGGTTCTTTTGATGCATGCACTTGCACCATCGTGCTTTCTCTTTCCATGACCAACCTCTGTGAAATTCTACATATATTGCATTCTAGACAACTTGTGCATCCTTCTCAACTAATAGAACATCCATGCATTCTTGAATTGAGATGCACAATTGTTTGACAAAATAGTGTGTTGCCAATATGGTATGCCCCTGTTAGCCAAATCTCTATAAAATAATTGAAAACAACCACGTACAAACTCCATAGAATATGATTGATCATCGCTGATGTAAAAATGGTACTCCCTCAATATCTTTCTGTTATCCTCTGTACTTGTAGGTGAATGCATGAATGCTATGTGAGCAAATATGGAAACTTGTTGAGAAGTATAATACTTTTCCTGCACTTCATTTTGTGGTTGTAGTGTGTAGTTCTCTATGAAGTCTATAATTGAAATAATGGTATTCAGTGGAAATGTATCCTTGCACAACTTGAACTGCAAATCCAACCATTGAGCTCTATGTGCATGCTTTGCATACTCGTAAATAATCTTTTCATGAAAAATCTTCATGAACTCATAGACTGAAATCTTTTCAATGACTAAATCACATGTTTTACCCTGTTTCCCATCTTTTAGAGCATATGTCACTATCTTATATTTTCCATAATCTACTATTTCATTTCCAATTGCATGTTTCCTATCCATATGTTCACAAGTTGATAAAAGTTGCAAAGAACCACAAAGTAAGCATGTAACATCCAAGCATGATGTCTTGTAAAATTATTGGCCATTGCCTATTTCACATAAAATACTGGATATGAATTCCTGTGAAGATCTAGGTGGCTCATTCATGTCACAATCTTGTAAAAAAAACTTAGAATGCACAAACACACATGTATGCCTAAAAATATCAAAATGGTTAGAAAATTCAATATGTATCCTACAACAACAAGTTGTGCATGTATGATTTATCTTCACATAAAAAGGTTTACCCATCTCAAAAGTCTTTGACTTATTCAAATTTGAGGATACATACCAATAAATTTTGCAAAAAATTGTGTTTGAGTTGAGTCCAAAAAAATATTTTGCATGTGTATTGCGATTTCGGCTACCAATCCTCCTTTTTACAACATCTCTTTGATTAGGGGAAACACACATGTTATTTGTCCATAAATCTTCCATCAATGATTTCAAAACTTCACTAATTTCTTTATTCTTTCGTGATAGTCTACCTCTAAATGTCCATAACTCATTTTTTGTTGGATCTTCCAATCTCTCATGCCTTACCATGGCTCTCCTTAGAGTACCTCTACCAATTTTCAATGTTTTGCTTGTCTTTCTCATGAGTCAAGCTTTCTTCATTTTGGTACTTGCTATTGTTGATGTAAGTACGTGTCTTGTGATATTACTATCTTTGGTGCATGATTTAGAACCCACTTTGTCATATGCACTCATTAGATTTTTTACAATGCTTTTTGCATTTGAATTGTCCATCATTCTTAGCCCAATAATCTTCATGATGGGCCTAAATTTCAAATTCGTCATTTCAACAAATAATTGGCATTGACTTGTAATATTTAATTCTTCAAAGAATAATCTCCACATATGATTAACTTTTCTTTGACAAGTACGCTTGCTAATCTTTTTAGGCATTGATTTCAATATGTTAGTATCAATATCAATCAAATATTTTGGTATTCTAAAAAAAATTCTGGAAGGTGTTATAATCTCTTCCATTCCCTCAACAATTTGAACAATAACATAAGGTTGAGTGTTTTGCGTACCTTGAACCGAAGATGATGTGCCTTGGCAATAAGATGTAAAAGATAGAATATGACCTACTTGATATGTTGATGTTATGCCTTCAACATGACATGATGGAGTGTGTACATTTCCAGATGTAAAAATTAGCATCTCTTCAACATGAGATGATGATATGACTCCTACATTGGAAGTTGGTGTAGCTTCACAATTCAATTTTCTTCTTAAGCGTAAGAGTTTCATTCGTTCTCTTTCTCTTTCCAATTCTTCCTCTTTGTTTCTTTGTATTGGTGGTTCATGTTCCTCTTCGAAAGACGATTCTTCAATGTTACATTGCAATTTTCTTTGTTCATGTAGTAGTTTCATTTTTCTCTTTTAATTGCCAAATCTCTCTCCCTCTCTTCTGTTGTTTGAATTTCTGGTTTCTTCCTTGGCATGATGATAATTTATATATGCCAAATTATTCAAACATATGAATTACTTACAATTTTTAAATTACAAATCATTCAAATACATTTATAAATTACAATTATATCTATGAATAAAAAAAAAATATTAAACAAATTTTCAAATTTCTAACCATTTTCAAATAACAATTCATTCAAATAAACAAATTTTAATGAATTCACTATATATTAAACAACTTGTCAAATTATAATGAAATTTGTCTCTATAGTAACAACGAATATTTAAAAAGGACTACATTAAGCTTTTCTATAGAAAGAATTTTCAAATAGCCTTCAAATAGTGTATCCAATGATTGAATTTGGTGTTTTCTAGCTTCCAATAGCATGAAAGAATGTTCAAATAGCCTTCAAATAGTGTATCCAATGATTGGATTTGGTGTTTGCTAACTTCCAACAACATGTAATGTGTTTCTTCGGTCGGAACAATAGAACAAACAAAAAACAAAAAAAACAATATGGGTTAGTAGGGACCCAAACTTTCATTATAACCATTTTTTGCTATTTTTATATAGTGCATATGCACTATAAAGCACACATACACTATAGTGTGTATGCACTATCTAAAAAATCTCTCTCCCTATCCCACCCTCTCCCATCCCCTGATCTCTCTCTCTCTCTCTCTCTCCCCCCCCCCTCTCTCTACCTCTCCCACCCCTACTCCCTCTTCTTCTCTCTCTGCCTCTCCCCCCCCCCCCATGTTAGACTCTCACATCCCCTACTCTCTCTCTCTCTCTCTCTCTCTCTCTCTCTCTCTCTCTCTCCCACCCTCTTTTATCACCTACTCTCTCTCCATTTCTCCATCCCTCTCTCCCTATCCCACCTTCTCCTATCCCCTACTCTCTCTCTCTCTCTCTCTCTCTCTCTCTCTCTCTCTCTCCTTCCCTCCCTCCCACCCTCTCCCATCCCCTACTCTCTCCCTCTCTCTCTCCCACCCTCTCCCATCCCCTACTCTCTCTATCTATCCCACCCCCTCTCTCTCTCTCCATCTCTCTCTATCCCACCCTCTCCTAGCCCCTACTCCCTCCCCCCCTCTCTCTCTCCTCCTCCCTATCCAACCCTCTCCCATCCCCTATTCTCTTTCTGTCTCTCTTTGTCTCTTCTCCCTCCCTCTCTCCCTTGTAAGGAAACTTACAATTAATAATATAACCATTTCCACATAACCCATAATATATTTGAAATAAATATGCAATTGAAATCAACATGCAAGAGAATAGACAACATACTCACAAAATATGACACAAGATATACCTTGGGAAACCCTCATTGAGAAAAAAACCTAGCCTCCAAAGCATCCATCACCATGTATTATTAAAAAAAACAACAGCATTGCAATACAACCATGGAAGCCTTCAAATACATCGCCATAACCAAGCAATCCATGTGAACAAGCATGAATCCACAAATCCCATACCATGCTTCCAACCTTCACAAATGCTCCCTTGGCTAACCTATCAAGCCTTGTCCTACTTAACTCTTTCTCTTTTTGCCTTCTTCTTCTCACAACAAAAACTACCCTTGCAGCTACTTATATAGTAACAAGTCCCACAAAACCACTAAGTGGTATTACATAAACCATGTGCTACCTAACCCACTGACCTTGCATTTAATATTAGAATTTTAATTCTTTTCCCCAATATTAAATAATTACATGATATATTATCACAATGTTACAATACAACTCATCAAGTATATCCCATGGAAATCTTTACATATTGCATGTCTATCTAGGTGCAACATTACATAATAAAACAAAATAATACAATATAACAATTTTATGCAATGTGTGCAACACCCATTATCTCAACAATCTCCCACTTGTCGTATACATTGCATAGGGTCAATATGTAGCTACATAAATTAACAAGGGAACAATCCCTCCTAGCACATCCACCATCATGGATCAAGGTACACTGTGTGCTCAATCCTATTACTTGTAGCAAAATCAAAGCATCCAACATCTCAAACATGAAAGATCTCACCTCCTATTATGCCACTGCCACCAAACATACATAGAAGCCATCTAAAGAGAAAGCCACCCAATCTATCACACTAGAAGATCATAAAATCTTGTAACAACTAAAATGCCAAGCATAAAAAAAAGAATCTGATCCAAAGGCATTAACATGTATCCATAGTTGTCAAAATAGCCATAGCTGAAATAGCACCCACAATAAGTGCTAAACCCATCCAACTATCCATATCTCCAAAGGTATACCAAGTGAATCTCACATCAACATGTCCAATCTGTAACCTGCAATCACAAGCCTAAAGAGAAATATCTACCACATATATACCAAGAAGATCTCACTGCAAAAGATAATGTCAAATCTATAACCAATCCACTCACAAAATCTCAAAGAAGTGAATCCATGTAGTCTCAAGGACATTGACAAAACATAAACCAATAACTTGCAAGAACAACTCGCATAACAATTCTCCAGCACTCTACCAAGTTCTCCACAACCAACAAAGGAAAGAGCTAAAGGAATAACCATGTCATCTCTCACATGACATACATGAGCACAAACCAGTGATCAAAATCTCTAACCAATCTCAAATCCAATGTAAGTGAAAGCAAACATCTAGGAAGATAACCAAGATTAGAGAGAAACCATGCAAATCATAACCTGTATCATGTCCTTCTACACACACCTCTATATGTAAATTGTGCAAGTATGATCTCCTCCATAAAACTCCAACAAGAAGCCTCAAGAACACCCAAACTATACCATATAAATAATCATGGATGTAAGCCTCTCACAAGAAGATCAAACTCATAAACTATTCCTAATCCAAGGAATATGCCCAATATAAAACCATCTCCCAAACTCAACCAATATAACAACTTATGCAAATGGAGATAACCAATGCTAAACTATCTCTTGAATGAATCCTCTAGAACTAACTCATGTACCATAGCTCAAGATCCATATCCATGAAAGACAAGCATAAACATAATGCACCTGAGAAAAATAATGGGCTATACCTCTCAAGTAGCAAATTGTCGAGTAGACCAAGATTGGGGAATGAGAATGCACATCAAGATATCCAAATATCATACCAAGACTCATATAAGAACAATCTTCTCTCAAGTCCATATTAGGTGAATGCCCCTCAAACTCTCCTGCTAAAATCATCAAAAATCCCAAAAAATACTTTTCTAGTCCAAGAGAAATCAACATCACCACTGTCTCTAAGTATCCATGAGCACTTGTAACCAATCAATACATGCCAAATCTAAATGAAACATAGCAATATCATGAAGTATCCAACTTATGATCAATGTACTCAATACCAAGAAACTTAACCACTTGATCAATGTCAAAGTTCCAACCATGGCCTCAGGAACATAAACATGACAACATGATCTAACCATCTCAACTAAAGAGATAACATGCTCTGTATGAACATACTATAACATGTCAAAAATCTAAATGCATATCAAGAGTATACCATGACATAATAATAAAAGCATCCTCACACCAAGGATAAGATGTCAAATGAAAGCATAAAACACACCTTTACCAAGAACCCCAATAGTCCTCAAGATGCAACCATCTCCACGCACCATGAAGATAACCAAGAAGGAGAAAATAGAATGGTAGCATACCACTGTGATTGACAATATTTGGAACACTTGAAAAATGCAAACTAATAGACCCATGCATATGAACTTGCAAACCAAAACTTTTTTCTAGCTTTCATAAATTCATCTATAAATAGAAATGTATAAAAGAAATAGAAATACATCAAGAAATATCCTCATTCCAAAAATTTGATGCGATTCTAGGCATTATCATCCATATTATTAACTATTAAGAAAAAGGATCATTAAAATCCATACTAGGTTCTCATTTATTCAAAGATAGCTCGACACTTTATTTATTACTAGAGGATCTCACAAATCATTGTTATCATAGGCCATAATATAAATATTTTGATCAATCATAAAATCGGGGAGAGTTGGAGAAAACTTACCTCTGATCAGGTTATAGATATTCAAAACTAAATGTATGGATATGAAGAAGAATGCATGACCCCAAATAAAGTTAGCTATGAATTATCTCCGTCTATGGGGACTACGCTCTTTTGGAATAAAAATCTCCCACTAAGACCTGAGGGTCATTGGGAACTTTTCCTCATTCTTCTTTGCCTAGGAGGATCTGATTAATAGTTCCTTTACCTTCCTTAAAATCAACATCAACCTGATTGACATTAAAACTACTAGGATTTATAAATAGACTCAAAGACGCTACTATTGTAGAGGGAGAAACCCTTTCTATATCCCTCAAATTGCATGGTCCCTACTTCAATCAAGGTCCAAATCTTGCTCCCATTTTAAGATTTTAATTAGATTGAGAGATTTTATTTGAAGGTGTTATAACCCATTTTATTGAAAGTATCACAAGTTTATTATTCATAAATATCACACATACACAATTGGATTATGTTCTGCATGGGTTTTTTTTTTAATCCTTCATTTTTTTGTTTAACATTTTCTTGCAAAGGATTTAACATTTTTTTTTTTAATCCTTCATTCCCTTTATTTATATTTCCAAACAATTATTATAAAAATTTGCCCCATATTCTCAAGATTTGAGTATCTATATCACTAAATATACACTCACAATCTTCATACATACAAACTTCTATGATTTATAATCAAAACTAAATATATAATGGGTTAAATACAAAATTACATATATTATTAACATCAAAAATAAAAATGATCAATTGTAGTTATAAACTATAGCTGACATGAGAAATTGGATCCTAAAGTAAAGTATAATGCAAATAGTTGGGTGTTGTAAACTTTTACTAATAAGTTATTTTAGATTTATTTTTACCAACAAACACTTTATCATTTTAATATGAAGATGATTTTTTTAAGAAGTGGGTACTTTAAACTTGAAATGTGTATTTAAAATTTAGAACAATCCCATTATATGATTGACAAAGACTATATACATAATTTTTTATATTTCTTAAGAAATATACTTGTGTTTCTCTTCATCATGATTTGCATTTTCAGAAATTACTAATATCATTGAAAATATTAAACAAGTTATGATCATTAAAGTAGATCCAACTACTCTCTTGAAGAAATATCATGTATTGTACATTTCATATGTTAGAAGAATTTAAATTAATTTAGAAATCTTGAATTCATCGTTTAATGTATAAATATAATTAATTAATAAATAGAAAATTTATTGTTATAAATTTAAGAGAAATAAATTTGAATAGTTCAACTAATATATTTTTACCTCTACATTTATGAGTTTATTCTAAGATAAAAATTATATAAAGTATTTTTTTCACTTAATTTATTCATCCTAGTATAACCAAGGTATGTAAATTTTACATCTATCCCCTCGCCTCATTTCTAGCCACCTTCTCTCTACACATCCATACCCACACCCACTTCTACACCCCCACACACACATCAACTATAAACTTGATTTTTTATTACTTCTTGTCGTAGGTAGGAAACTATACCATTCAATGCACTTCAACTTTTTAATTTTTTGTCCAATTAGAACAATTTATTATTCAAGTACTTTTTGAGCAATAAAGTTTGCATATTTATTGCATGAAAAATAATTCAACATAATATATTTATTGACACCTGGATTGGTTGTTTTTGCTACATTAGGGAGTGCAACTTTGTCATATGTTTGTCTAATTAGAATAGTTTATTTTTCAATTACTTTTTGGAACTATAAAGTTTTAAAAGAAAATTGTAACTATAGACTTTTTGTTCCAATTTTTAACATTTTATTTATCAACATCTTTTTTTGTAAGTATGTAGTTTTAATTTTTTAATTTTTATTATAATAATTTGGAATAAATTATTTATATAGTATGTTCATAAAATAAAGCTAATGTTCATAAAATAAATCTATCCTCAATATTTGGCATCTACTATAACAAAATTTGTAACATTTATTTTAATTGTTAAACAACACTTTACATGAATATTACTTCTTTCAATTAAACTCAACAAAACTCAAAACTACTATCCTCAACACAAATCAAAACTACAAAACTACTATTGGCAAGAACTAGATGCATTGCGTCTTTGTTATATATTGTTAACCTCATAATGGTTTTTGACACTTGAGTGCCAACACACTTAAACATATTCCACATTGGAGTCGAGTACATCATGCATGCCGAGTCACAACCGGTACCGAGTGAAGATCAGATACCGAGTGAAGATTAGATACTGAGTGAAGTATTAGTGCCGAGCAACACAAGGTGCCGAGTGTTAACAAGTGCCGAGTAATATAAGGTGCCAAGTGATACAATTTTGTTAAGGTGCTGAGCTATTTAGGAAACAGCATGTGCCGAGCCGAGTAACTCAGTATATCAGCATAAGAGTTTGTAATTGCACAAACTATGATGCAAACAGTTTTTACAGCCGACATAAGGTAAATCTCGAAGGATTTAATGATGAGATCGAATCTTTTATTTTTCCTATGCAATTTACATGCAGCCAATAAGAAAAATGCTAAAGGCATGCAACCAATCAGCAAAAGATAAGTATTGAGCAAAAAATGAAGATTGAATATGGATCGTAGATCCATACCTAACCCTAAATTCTCAAATGTCTTTATAAGGAAGAAAAAATTTCATTATAAAAGGGATGATAAGAGAGGAGAAAAGACATACAAGGGTGCACAAGGAATTCTATTTTCAGAAGCAAGGATTATTAGATCACAAAAAGGATCAAGATCAGAAAAAGCAGAACAAGTGCCTGCATTCAGCAATCAGGGATTGTAATAAGTTAGGTTCATTGTACCTAATACTCTCTAGCAATTATATTAGAATGAAAATCCTATGGTGATAGGTTAGCTTAACAACTATTTTGTAAATCCTTTAATTAGGTGATTAAATCCTTTAACAGCGTGACACTTCATGTTAAGTGTTTGAAATCCTCTAACCAGGTCACTATTGACACAGTGTAAAGCCTTTAACAGGGCAGGCCTTTAACAGGGTAGACCATCAGAAGTGGTTGAACAATATTGCTGCAGTAATTTTTGTGGGTATCATCCCCACCCCAGTTTTACCTTCTTATTCCTGGAGGGTTTCTGGGTTACCAAATTCCAATGTTATGAGTTATTGATGCATGTGTGTTTCATGTTTATTTGATGTATTTACATGCATGCAATTTACTTTCAGTTAAAAGTTTTATTGGCTAAAGTGTGATACTTATGATTCATCCCCCCCTCTCATAAGTACTCTTTCCACATTTGAATATTCCAACAATATAATTCTTCATTCCACTTTGTATCATTTTTAATCCACATTTTTACATTACACTTAAAACTTTTGGAACTCCCGTTTTATTTGGAGTGCTTATTTCTTTGATGTATAATATTTGTTTCTTATACATTTAACTCCCATTATAATTGCATCTAAGAATTAATGTTGACAACAATCAAATACTAATAATTCACCAAATGGTGTTCATCCATAAAGATAGTTGTTAAGACTATTAATACCCTTTTAAAATAGTTTATCGTAGTTTGTTAGAAAAAGGTACATTTAACACTTAATTATAGTTTTATTTGGAGTGCTTATTTCTTTGATGTACAATATTTGTTTCTTATACATTTAACTCCCATTATATTTGCATCTAAGAATTAATGCCAATGAATACTAATAATTCACCAAACAATGTTCATCCATAAAGATAGTTGTGAAGACTATTAATACCCTTTTAAAATAGCTTATCGTAGTTCGTTAGAAAAAGGTACATTTAACACTTAATTATAGTTTTATTTGGAGTGCTTATTTCTTTGATGTATAATATTTGTTTCTTATACATTTAACTCCTATTATAATTGAATCTAAGAATTAATGCCGACAACAACCAAATACTAATAATTCACCAAAAAGTGTTCATCCATAAAGATAGTTGTTAAGGCTATTAATACCCTTTTAAAACAACTTATTGTAGTTCATTAGAAAAAGGTACATTTAACACTTAATTATAGTTTTATTTGGAGTGCTTATTTCTTTGATGTATAATATTTGTTTCTTATACATTTAACTCCAATTATAATTGCATCTAAGAATTAATGCCGACAACAACTGAATATTGATAATTCACCAAAAAGTGTTCATCCATAAAGATACTTGTTAAGACTATTAATACCCTTTTAAAACAGCTTATCATAGTTGTTAGAAAAAGATGCATTTTAATATTTGTTTCTTATACATTTAACTCCCATTATAACTGCATCTAAGAATTAATGCCAACAACAACCAAATACTAATAATTCACCAAAAAGTGTTCATCCATAAAGATAGTTGTTAAGACTAAGAACTTATTGTAGTTCAAAATGTGCATTTTAATATTTGTTTCTTATATATTTATCTCCCATTATAATTGCATCTAAGAATTAATGCCGACAACAACTAAATACTAATAATTCACCAAACAATGTTCATCCATAAAGGTAGTTGTTAAGACTATTAATACCCTTTCAAAACAACTTATTGTAGTTCGTTAGAAAAATACATTTAACACTTAATTATAGTTTTATTTGGAGTGCTTATTTCTTTAATGTATAATATTTGTTTCTTATACATTTAGCTCCCATTATATTTGCATCTAAGAATTAATGCCAATGAATACTAATAATTCACCAAACAATGTTCATCCATAAAGATAGTTGTGAAGACTATTAATACCCTTTTAAAATAGCTTATCATAGTTCGTTAGAAAAAGGTACATTTAACACTTAATTATAGTTTTATTTGGAGTGCTTATTTCTTTGATGTATAATATTTGTTTCTTATACATTTAACTCCCATTATAATTGAATCTAAGAATTAATTCCGACAACAACCAAATACTAATAATTCACCAAACTGTGCTCATCAATACCCTTTTAAAATAGCTTATTGTAGTGTTCATCAATACCCTTTTAAAATAGCTTATCGGAGTTTGTTAGAAAAAGATGCATTTAACACTTAATTATAGTTATTTCAATACCTACATCTTCCCATTATTCCGTAGTCTGAATGATGCACACCTTTTTAAAATGAGCCAAGCTTTCAAAATATTGAAGACACGTTAAAATGCACTTGTGAGAAGAGAGTCAAGTCTGACAAGGAATGACAGAATTGATGACATCGTAACGACTTTCCAGGTAGTTCGTTCGACTGCTTGGATGCCCCATCCTCATGGCATCCCCATGCATGGCATCCTGCCTTGTATGTCCATCCTGCTGGGTTGTATGCTTAGAGTTTTGTAGGAGGTTAAGTGCATTCAAACTGTCATGTCCATCCAAATAATGTGCTTGTCTTTTTGACAGTTATAATAATACTTTTTTAAATTGTGGAGTAGCCATTGAAAAGAAAAGTCTATGAGTGGTGGCTCAAATAAATTTTTATATGATTAAAAATTTGGAATGATAGTTACTCAAGAATTTTTTTGGTTTGTAAAATTATGTAGCAGCGAAATAATTTAAAATGTGTAATTTTCTTTTGTATATTTGAAGTTTAAAAATATTTAAACAATATTTTTAAAATTAAAAAAATTAATCTTAGTTTGGATTTGTTGGTAATCACTCCTAGAGAAAATTCTTGTACATTTAGGTTTTCTTAATATAATTGATTACTAAAAGTTGAATCTATAATCAATATTTACAAAGGAGAAAACTACTTCAATTAAGGACAATATATGAGAAAACTAAAAATTATTCTCTACAAGTAGAATTTTCATTTTAACTTTTTGATTCCTAGAAAATAAATATTTATAAAATATTTTTTTCTAAATGTTACTAAAGGTTGTTAAATATAGAATGTGTTGAACATATTATTATTATTATTATTGTAGTTTCCATATTGTAGTCACTTTCTACAATTAGTGAATTAGTTTTGAACATATCAACCAATACTGCTTTACTATTTTGATCTTATTTTAACTTTTCTAAAGTTTATAATTTATTTAGATATGATGTTCTTGTGGAACAAAAGATATTGGGGAATATTATAAATATAATGAGTGTAGGATAGAAGCAAAAATAATTAAACAATTCTCCAACAATTTTTTTAAAAAATTTTAAATTGATAGTTTTTTATCAATAACTTAGCGTTATCATCTTTTTATATTATTGAAATATATATAGTTTAATTTAGTTAACAATCGTCATTTTACCACACTAAACTATTTGTTCTACATTTTTGCTAAAGTTCTTTTACAATTTGATTTATTGAATTAGTTTAGATTTTATAAATTTAATAGTTTTTTCTAATTTTTGCTGAGGTATATATGCTAAACATTTACATTATAAAAAAGTGATCCTTTGCTCAACAAAACTGACAAAAGCATTAACAGTTATAGTTATAGTTATAGTGATCCTTTGCCATCATAGTTATAGTTAGAAAAAACTATTAAATTTATAAAATCTAAACTAATTCAATAAATCAAATAGTTAAAAAACTATAGCAAAAATGTAGAACAAATAATTTAGTGTGGTAAAATGAAAATTGTTAACTAAATTAAAAAATATATATTTCAATAAAAAAAAAAATGATAACGCTAAGTTATTGATAAAAAACTATCAATTTAGAATTTTAAAAAAAATTGTTGGAGAATTGTTTAATTGTTTTTGCTTCTATCCTATACTAATTATATTTATAATATTCCCCAAGATCTTTTCTTCCTCATGAGCATCATATTTAAATAAATTATAAACTTTAAAAAAGTTAAAATAAGATCAAAATACTAGAGCATTATTGGTTGATATGTTCGAAAGTGACTATAATAATAATAATAATAATATGTTTAACACATTTTATATTTAAAAACCTTTAATAACATTTAGAAAAAAATATTTTATAAATATTTATTTTCTAGGAATCAAAAAGTTAAAATAAAAATTCTACTTGTAGAGAATAATTAAGACGAGAGGCTTTCTACAGTGAGAGCATTAGTCAATGTAAACAATCTAGCATTTTAAAAGAAATTGACGTGCAGCTGGTTGTTCAAATTAACATTATTGTTAAAAAAATTATTATATATCTCTACAGTTACAAATTATTATATATTCTTTTCGGTTTATAAATGGCTTTAATTAATCCATTATTCCAAAATCTGGATACACCAAGCATTACTCCATGGATGGCGTGAAAGGTAGCGTTAACATTCTCAGGAGATACAACCGTTGAGTACCCTCCTCATCATTATTATTCTACTTTAGAGAAATGAATCTCTTCTTATTATCATCATCATCTTTAAGTTGCTTCCCTTGTTTGAAATTCGCGTTGGTGTCCACAGATGTAGAGGCCTGAATGAGATCGCTGGATCGATTACCATTGCTACTACAAAAACCCTCCCACACAAACGACAGTCGCCAAGGAAACTTCGAAGTGACCGCCTCTACAGTCGGAGCAAGAAAGGGTTTCTTCTTGTCCACCATGGAAATACAACTAAGCTCCTCCTTTCTTGCATCGATTCGTTTCAAAACAACAAAGAATTCCTCCACATCGTTACCTACCATGTCGATTGATAATAAGATCCTTTAGAGCACCTTTAATAGTTTTGTTGAGTCTCCAACATTCTCTGTTTCATTTGCATAATCCTAGCAGGCCAAGGACATTTAGTTAGCCAACAAGTCAAAAATATGCTTTCCTTGGAAATAACTGCTGCCAAATATTGTGCAAGCAATGATGTCTAAAGTTAGAGCCTTAAGTTCCTGAGCCACGTCTACTTCTTTATCACTATTTTCTACTAATTTTTCCCATTTCTAAAGTATATGAGCACTGTTCTCTATCATGCAAGAAGACATATCCTTCAGCTTATTAGTGTGGAAAGATGGATTTACGATCTGTTGTTCACGTGCCCAGTTATCACCATTGAGATCCACCAGATCATTTCCAAATAGTTCTTGATTCACATGATCCCATTTTGGGTTTCCATAATTCGCAAGTTTTATTATTTTTATTCATGACTGATATTTGCAATTTTTTTGGAATTGAAACGTTTGATGACCTCATTGCATTTCGTCATTTTGACACCATGCTGCATCAAGTCACAGTAAACTGGCGCAAAATTGTCTGGAAAATTTAGTGCGCTCATTTTTTAGAATAACATCATAAAATTGATTTTAATTTCCAAGAATCTTTTAAAGAATTTGTGAGTTTGTATGAAAATCTTATTTATAGCCTTAATTTGAATATGATCACCACTTAAATAACATAGCAATTGGTCAACTCAAAATTAATTTATAATTTTAAAACAATTTGAGAGATATCTTTCTACATGCACCTATTTTCAATTTGTCTCAAAATATTTAACAAACATCTCAATATATTTAAGAAACAAAATATTTAAATGTCACCCTAACCCTAAATTTTAAATGCCCATCCCAAATGTTAAACCATAAATCTTAAATATCAAGCCAAGTTATAATATTAAATAGTAAACTCCAATCTTGAATGCTACACTCTAATTGTTAAAACCACGTTCACATCTAAATATGGAATGTACATCTTATATGATAAATGATAAAGTTACTATGGAAACATTCTATTTTGTTTCAATATTCATTGAATTGATCAAACAGGAAGCTTTTAAAATATAATAGAAATCATTTTAAAATTAGAAAGTATGGATGTAAAAAACAAATTAAGAAGAAATAATAAAATAATAAGTAATATTAAGTTTTTAAGTACATTTTTAACTTGATAATTAAAAAAGATCTTTATGAAAAAATAGAAGTTTAATTTTTAAGGAATATTTATGGACATATTTGATTTAGAAGATATTAGAACCACTTAATCAATTATAAAGTTTGAGTTTTAGTAACTAATTTTAAACCTTAATTTGAACACCATCACCACTTAAGTAACATACTAATTGGTGAACTGAAAATTAATTTATAATTTTTAAACAATTTGAGAGATATCTTTCTAGAGACACCTATTCTCAAGTTGTCTCAAAATATTTAAGAAACATCTCAAACTATTTAAGAAACAAAATATTTAAATGTCACCCTAACCCCAAATTTTAAAAGCCTACCCCAAATGTTAAACCTTAAATCTTAAATATCAAGCAAGTTATAATATTAAATAGTAAACCTTAATCTTAAATGCTACACCCCAATTGCTAAAACCACCCTCACATCTAAATATGGAATGTACATTTTATATGATAAATGATAAATCCTACTTGAAACCATAGTCCTAAATGGTAATAGAAAATGATGAAACATAATGAACCCTAATCCTAATAGTAAATTTTAAGCCCTAACTTCAAACCTATTTTTTAAAAGATAAAATCCTAATCCTAAATGTTAAACCATATTACTAAACCTAATTGATGAGATACACACACACACACACCACACTCCACACACACAGAGAGAAAGGGAGGGAGGAGGGGGGTGTAAGTTGGAGCCAAGAGATGGTGATACACCACAATAAATCTTATGGTAATGTAAATAGAAGGCAATAGATAAGATAGAGCTCAAAGAGGATGATAATTAGAACTTAGAATACACATAAATAGTGATAGGCAATGGAAGATGGGATAAGGGTAATTACATAGGGACATGTGTGAGATATGGTGAGAGACATGAGATAGAGTTCTAGAGGGTAAATAATGAGGAAGCGATGGAGACCAAAGGGATGTGTGAAAGAGAGATAGAGAGAGGGAAATGAGATGTTGAGAGTAGTGAGTAGAGAAAGTACATAAGAGGTTGATTAGGAGGAGAGGGAGAGAGGGGGAGAGGGACAGAGGATGAAGAATAGAGAGATGGTGGAGATGGGGGGTGGAGGAAGATATAGGGAGGGGAGGGAGATGGGAGAAAGGGAGATGATGATGGGCAAAAAGATGAGGTAGACAAAGGGAAAGGGGAAAGTGAGAGAGATAAGGTAGAGAGTGAATGCAAAGATTCATAGATATGAGATAGATGAGAGATGTACGAGACATGTGGGAGTGAAGAAATATAGAGAAGGTGAGAGACATGAGGTAGAGACATATGGTAAATAGAGAGAGGCAGGGGGGTGTTGAGAAATATGTCAGAAAAAGGGTGAGATAAGGGGGAGAGGGTGAAAGATATGAGATAGATATAGGTGGAAATTAGGGGGGACATATGGTGAGAGGTGGGAAAAAAGAGAAAGAAGGAGAAGTGGGAGGAGAGATGAGGTAGACAAGGAAAATGAGGGGACATGATCAATAGATCGCAAGAAAGAATATCATTAGGGTTCATGATATATATACATG